>JANTFA010164216.1:0-10116 GCA_026413405.1 Phytosciara flavipes
AAAAATCAAGAAGAAAAGGTCCCATCGAGATTGCTTTCGATTTACTCAAGTTATCGCGAACACGGACAGACACACAGCCAGACACACGGACAGACACACAGACAGACATTTTTCTTATTTTAAATTTGTCATCTATAAACATGCCAAAATGATATGCGCAAACTCCTAGGCCCCAACTCCACGTGTTACAAACGTCATAACAATCCTAATAGCCCCCTAGTACTTCGTACGGGGCTAAAAATAATGGAATTTCTATTCGTGTCTAATGTTCGCACACAGCACATATGGGTATATTAAGATAAATGATTTTTTTTCCTCTTTTCCCGCTAAGTGAGAGGTTGTTAGCAGTCTTTCTACTTTTATACGTTCTACACACACACACATTTCGCATTGTATGGACTGTGTTTAAACACATGTCAACGTAAAACGAAAGGATTCAATGGTCCTATAAGCAGTCTATTCGTCGGCCGTTACTGTTGTAAGTTACTGTGCTGAATTCAAATGCTATTTTTATTCGGGGGGATATATTATTATGTGCCCAATGTCCGTCCCATTTTTATTTAATAACACGAGGTTGATCAATACTTAAACGAGTATCGATTGTAAAATAAAAGAAATTTTGATTAATTGGTTACAGAGGATGGAAGTGTGATGTAGATGCTCTGTCACTAAATTGAATTATACTTTCGGGCACTAAAAATAGCGCAGACATTTCTGAAATCTATTTTTCAGACGGCGAGGCGACTTTCATTAAAAGTCCTGTCGCGCGTCACCCGTCCAAGATTAGTAACACGAAATTACGTAAAAACGAAATGCCCATTTACGTACGGAATTTAAAAGCGTCGCGTCGTGTTATGGCTTGGTCGTTTGTTTCTCATGTTTCTATCATTTCTCCATGACTTTCGTTATGGAAAAATCAAAGAAAAGACGGGAACGATCAAATCACAACTAGACGGAACTTTAAAAAAAAAATTAAACTTTGATCATTACGCCATGGCATCGAAATTTATTTGGAAAATTTATGGTTGAGAGCTTAAATACGAACGACCTACTATTATGAGATATTACAACAACATTCTGCCGCTACTTTGCATAAGAATAGTAGATTACGTTAAAAGTCATTCATTACATGGGGGACATGGGGGATTGTTTTGTGATACGAGTCGAACTCACGAGTATTTATTAAACAAAAATCTTTGGGAACTGTTATTCTGACGAAAGGACACGATTCACACAAGTGAGTTTGCAAGTCTCATAAATTGTCTTGAACTAATGAATCACTTCCAGCATTCAAAGTACATTAAAATGTAATGTAATGGCGACTTTCCGTATGGCAGAGCAATTTCTTTTCTAGGAACTCTCCAGATATGAAATACTCAATCTTGACTCAGTCGTGACGGCATGCCGGCTAGCAATGTAACTGTTTATTCACCTTCTTTGTCCACCTTCCACTTACAGGGATCACGTCGTGCCCCCTTTAGTTTCACCAAATCTGGTAAACGGTCTACCTGTTATGATTTTTATGTGCTGTGTGGATCATAAAATTGTGTAACATTGACGATATTGACATTGAATGATTTTGAGCGGCAGTTATTTTCTTGACAAAGGCGGCATGTTGTGGGTGCTATTGTATGCATCATATTCAATACAAACAGAATTGCATATGGTGCTTGAACGAACGATGATATATTTTTAGTTCAGCCACTTATGAGCGTTATTTGTTAACGCTTTATATCACAATAATCGTTTGATCTAATTTTGTATATCTTCTTATTATGTAAATGCACAGAGCCGAAAGAATTGATAGGAGCATTTATTAACGGAAGACGAATGTAAGAATAAGAAGAAGAAAAGAAAGAAAAATTCCATCTTTTCCATAAATTGTTGTTGTTGTTGTTGGGAAGTACAGAGGAAAGAAAGAAAAAATTCATAACATTTTTCATTTCTAAATGGAATTGAATTTGAAATGTTGTATTCTTGTGATTGTACATGAATATTTTAACGAACCTATTCGATTCGCATTTATGCGTGTGGGCTTATAATGTAATATAATACGAAATATATAAGAGAAAACGTATGTCATTGATGAAGAAGATACATGTACGCATGCAAAAATGGATGGGAAAAAAGGGGAGCACGGAGCAGCAAGTGAATTATTTTCTATTGCAATGGAAATGTGTTTCCTTCTCGAAACAGATAGGAAAACAATTTTGCTAATCGAAATTAAAACAAAGAAAAAAGTCTCATTGCAATTTCACTTCCAGACTCATTATTACGAATTATCAATTTTAATCAAGAACGTGTCGTGAGTTGCGATGTTAAAATTTGCGATGTTTTTCCGGATCACATTCGAATCCTTATAGATAGTGGATTTGTGCAATATTTTGGTTACTGACGTTGAATCACGCTGTCGGCAAGTCGGTCTTCGTTCAATTCATACGATCAATATTTTAATGGGCAATGATTGAAAATTCAATTTGTGAACAAATTTTTAATTTTTTCAAATTTCGTATCGCAAAAGACCGAGTCTACGGCAGTGCCATCGCTGATTTTTGCGGCAGTGACGATGACAAATCCCACAATTTATAGAGACATTTTAGCAAAACCTTGTGCACTAAAATGTGCAGTTCTTTTCTCAACTCAGTGACGAAAAGTAAAACTTTCGTTGCATTTTTTTCAAGAAAAAAGTCGTATGAAACGCGGTGATAAATGATTTTCTAGGAACACGATGTGTACTATCTCATTTCGACTATTGGTCGATACAGATTTTCAAATACTTGTTCCTGTGAAGACATCGCATTCAGATGTGTTATTTGAAAAAGCAGTTCTGAACATTTGCAGATGAGAATTTTGAATTCTGAATCTACCTATATTTGAAGAGGACTGTTCTGCAGCGAATACATAAGGCGGTAAACTGTCCCCAGTCATTTAAATATGTGTGTGGAAAAAGTCCAGGTAGCTCAATCGGTAGAGCGTCGGACTCACAAGCCTATGGTGCACGGGTTCGACTCCCGACATTGTTCATACGGTTTTTCCTAATCATGAGGTTGATTAGTCTTGGCTGTAAAGCTTCATGCTCGTTGAGCTCTATCACCGCAAGGTTTCAAAATATTAGAAATAAAATGAAAAGTTATATCTGATGGATGGTTACTTTGACAGAAAAATTGACAATTGACAAATGAGTAACTCCATCTATCGGGAACAACAAGAATCAGTACATTCGAAATAAGCGGGAACATTTGAATATCACCAGCTGTACAATGGGCTCAACGATGGCCTCCGTACGAATCTTACTCTGGTAAGATGGCTGGAGTTGATAAAAAAAAATATGTTGAAGATTAACATCGCAAATTCAAGAAGAAGAAGAAGAAGTTAGCTGAACGAGATTGTCGAAGACAATTCAAATTAAAACCGAAACAAAATTGTGCTAATTATGCTAATGCCAACTGAAAAATGTTTAATAGCGAAAGACCATCTACAATAATGTTGAAATTACATACCAATTAAGAACACTTAACTCAGATCAAACAACGGATCTCGTTACATCCGAATACTTGCCGCAGATACAACTTTGTATCAGACGTCTTGCTTTATCGCAAGCGATTTACATTCATAATTCATTTTAATTCTCAAGTCTGTACTTAAAAACGAGTAGCATTTAAAGTTCCTCAAAAAACGATTAAAGGACCATAGTGGTTTTGCGACCTTGATCTCCTTTATTCAGAACGAGAAGAAAAAAAAAACTTTACGTTCGACTAACCTTTTGAACAAGACCCATTCGTTTTGTATTTTTTATGTCTAACGATACACTTATACATTATGTCAATAGATTTATCGCACTGGCATATCGTAGGCAGGCTACAATGTGATGCCTTTCAATTCATTGTTATGCCATAAATTTTTGGTGTATTCAGACAGAGAAATGTATGGGACTTTTTACGATAAAATATTTTCAGAATAAACATTTTCTGGACGATTTTTATGAGCACCGGGTACACACACACACACCACCCTTCCATTGTTTACATTAAAAAACTTGGAAGATAAATTTCAATTTGCAATGAAAAAGAAACTGAAACAAGTGGAGCCGGTAATTACAATTTTAAGAATTTATTTTATTTTCCCATTTAACCCGCATATTTTAACAATAATGTATGGAGTTTAACCAGCGAACATTAAAATGCTACAATGTCATCATCAATTACATTCAAAGCTCGTACGGTCTATCCTTTTGTCGGATTTAATTTTCTTTTAGACAGCATACAGCCTACATTCAGTGAAAGTCAGCCCATAAGTTTATGCAAATAGATGGAAACAAGACTCACAACGTAAATATGTCACCGAATCCACCTTCATTTTCAATATACTATGGAAATATCACTATATCCCTTGCATATGTCGCCATTTTTGTATCAGAAATGACTTCATTTTCATTCACAAGCTGTCAGCTCAACTCCATTTCGCATAAAGTTTTGACGCTTGATAAAGATGTTGTCAGATTGTATCGAAAAATATATAAAAATCTATAAAAAAAAGGAATAAAAACTAGGTGAAAACTAGAAGAAAAATGGAACAATCATCTTGTGCGTGTCTGTATGTCTCGAAAATATGTCTAAGACACATTTCGGTTTCGGAAAGTTTTATGTGTTGGTGTACCACGAATGTCTGTACAACGCGTGAAAGCTACAGCCCAGCGTACACACTTTTCTCCTTCTCCTTCTTTTTTTTCGTTTGGTTATGTAACCACACCACCACCACCACCACATTACCAAACGAAGCATAAATTGGATGTATAACTTTAAGGATCTTTATCCTACTTTTATAACATTTTTTTATCCAGTAGACCATAAATATAATAAACAAAATATCGTAGCACAATAAATGCTTCTCCCTTAGTATATTATGGGGATTATTATTTTCATTTTTCCCCGCTTCCACCTTTTGTGTATATGTGATTAAGTTCCATATTCCACTGAGATATAAGCTGAAGTTTCCCGTTGAATTATGACAATGTTGTTGGCTGATTTGAATAAAGCAATTTTACTCGTCGTTTCTTTTCTTTTTTTTTCTTGCACTGGTAATGAAGACGATGAGGGTACATAGAATCTCCGATACACTCATTAGTATCACCATTTTCGAGACGTGAGAGCCGTGGAAAAAACGTCGGCGACGGCAGTCGAAAAAAATAAAACCGGCGTCTGAAGAAAAAAACGGCTCGGCTGAAAAAAACGGCTCGGCTGAAAAAAACGGTACGGAAAGCAACGTCATGCGTTGTATGGGAAAGTTACGCCATGGATTTAACTCTTAGAAACTATTGATATTGACGTTAGATATCAAAATAAATGTTCCCTGGCTTCACCAAAATGCGTCGGCTGCGGCTAGCCGGACGGCTGGAATGCGGCGGCTCTCACGTCTGCCATTTTCAGTTTTATTTGTTTTTTTGTTTCAAAGAATAATATGTCAGTTTATCGAAGTGGATGGTAATAACTTCAGATACTCAAATAGCTATGAAAAAGCAAAACACACTAACAGCATGCGACTGTGAGGGAGCATTATCGGGAGTCAGTTCGTTATGACTCTTCTGGAAGTGACGTTGAAACAATGAAAATTTTAATTTTTCTAAAGATTACTGAGTAAAAAGAGAAGACAGATAAATATCCGTGAAAAAAAAACTTCCGCAAACAATGTACGGGTATCACAATCATTACGAAGTTACTCCCCTCAGCCGTACAATTTTACAGGAAAACATTTTCTTTAAAAAAAAAACTTTTCTTTTTGCATCATGTGGAATTTTTTTTCTCAAATTTTTTCTTTGTTGTTTGATTGTTTTGTAACTTCCTAAAACAGGTCGAACGAAGTTAACTTTATGAAATGGGTTTGCCAGAATAAACAAAAAAAAAAAGAAACACCAACCACCCAATCCACATGAATAATGTAATGAACGACTCGGTAGACATAGCGACAATAGTTGAATTTTGCGCCGGTAATGATATTTCCATGTGGACACAATCGTTGACGAATCATCCATGAATCTTATTTTCCGGTGAAAATCAATGGCGTGACTGTGTAGATAAAATCCTAAAAATAGTAGTTTTTGCAACAAGTTGCAAAAAGTGGTTGTTACTAGATGTGATGTTATCAAACCAGCGAAACGATGAAAAGACCCTTCATATACCACCCAAATCATGCATGAAAAACTTCACTTTCGCAGCGTCGTTGTAGAAAATAATTTTTTCAATTCCTACCCAGCTCAAAAATGAATAACAAATTTTACAATAAAAATTTGAATAATGGAGGGAAAAAATCCATTTTCATAAACAAAAAGTTGCAGAAGCTTTTTTTTAACGCTAAATCGGTTATGTTGTTCATCTCGACAATCTCGACACAGAGTCATTTTGAGTGCAAACCAACCACTTTTCGTTCACCACATTTTCCCAACAACTCCACTTCCGTGTGAAAACAATCTTCTACATCAAAAGTTTTATCATACAAAAAAAAAACAGTGCTTGATGCTCGTCATTTACCATAGTGAAATAAAAAACCAACCATTCATGTCGACACACGCTATAAGATGTTATGCTATGTACGTCCATTCAAGATCATTTGCATTACAAAGACTTTAACTTGCCAATCGTTTAGCTCCGTATTTTGTGTGATGGTTATTTTCACAGTTTAGTTAACATAATAGTTTTACGCCGAATAAATAGACGACGTTTAGCTGCAATAAAGTATTCATGAATTTTGCATTCGATTTTGATTCATTCGTTTAAGCTGACTGCAGCGAGGGGTGACGCACATTCTTTGGGCTAAATGAGATTACATCGACTTAATCGCATGGGACTAAATAGCATTTGTCGCCCACAGCTTAAATTTTCTTCCTTTAGTGGACATCTGCCACCCCGAAATTTCGAATCCGGGTAATTTCAGAAATTGATTCGCTGAACGGTTGTTAACGCTCACCCTAACGTATTCTCAGTTTAAAAGTATCCGATTTTTGAAAAACGAAAACGTTCAGAACATCCAGCAGTATTTCCTGCTGATGTACTTCTGCTCTAAACACAGTGAAATGTTCTCCACCACACATCCACACAGAACAAAAAATGAATGAATAAAGTGTACGTACCGATCTGCAGACATTACGAATTGAATTTGTACTCCGATTCAAAAGGAAATTAGAAAATTGATTTCATTTTCCATTTTAAAAAAAAAAGCAAACAAACCGAAACAACAACATCAACAACGAAAAATAACATTGAGAAGCATGCCCAAAAGATGAATCTACAAAGTTGTAGACATTCGTCAAAACAATATGAATGTTGCCTCCTGTCTGTTAAAAACTTTTTTAGAATTGTGCTTGCGGAAAATATTGAATAAATTGCAGCCACAACAACACAAAATACCCCCATCTTCAATTCATATTGAACCAAATTTCAGTCAACACACGCACATCACAATGCGCTCTACACACAAACTGTAAAAAGAAACATTCCCACAAACATTTTCCAACCCACAACAAATATGATCCTGACCCCCATCCCAACCAGACGAGAGAGCCGCCGACACATTTTTGCCGAGCCAAGCCGCCGGTTTAACAGGTGGGCTGGAGCCGGCTAGAAATTTTTCTTAAAATCTGTAATGAGCAGTATTAAGTTCCAGCCGAGTCAAAAACAAAAAGCGAACAATTTTTATGTCGTGCCATGCTTATCATGTAATCGGGAAAGTCATGAAAAAAGTGCTCATAAAAAGAATAATGACGATCGTAAATGACTCTTTTAAGATGTAATAAAACATATAAACAATTACGGATTTTTCGTTTCATTCAACAGACATGTTTGTAAAATCGAAAACGACCAAAGGAAAAAACTTTTTCTTTTGTCGCAGCATTACTTTTCGGTCGACACTCGGAGATCAATTTTATGTGTTCAGTGCTTGCTCTCTATATAAATATCAAATCTTTAATCGTTTGTTGCCCATTCCACAGGATAATAGCATCAGGACCGAATCGAAAATTTATGTTCCCTTTCGTGCACAAATTACTCATCAGCTACGTAGCTGCGACACGTACATACCTAACAGGAGGGTGCTCTTCACGTGTGATAAAAAGGTTCTGTATTTTGAGTTCTTGAGTCCGTTTCACCTTCGTTTCGTTCTTCATTATTCTCAACTAGATAAGTTGCTATGCCGTTCAACTAGCTGAAGAGCATTACCTATGAAGTTTTCTCTTCCTCTCTGTGTATCATTTCCTAATGATTCAGCATTCGTAGCAAATTCACGCTCTGTCCTCCAGATAACGTAAATGATGTCCTATAAAACCAAAAGTTTCGAGTTTATTTCATCATGTGTTGCAGTGAGCGACTTTGAACTATTTATGCGGCTCTTTGAAGGGTTCAATACACCCCAGTTCATTTCAGTGTGAGGCTTGGTGTAGCTTTATTACAACCGTAAAACGTGTGGGACTGGTTCCATTGATAAAATACTTTAGATGAGTCATAGAGATGTCTGCAAGATGATTGCTTAAGTGAAACATCAATTGCTAAGTGATTCTTAACGCATTTAATATACAAACATAACAGTGACACTGTGTCGTTCGTCGCTGACATCAAATTATAAAATCGACAAAAAAAAATTCGTCAAACATTGATTGAAATGTCAACATTCAACGTTTCATTGCTTCCATATCTCTGCGAAAACAATTTCGCTATGCCACCCAGAATAAATTTGCTAGTTAAATATTCCAGGGCAGAGCGTGAAATTATGTAATCTCCATCGACGTTTTTTTTTGAAAACAAACAGTCAAAAATTTGCACAATTTCCGCTAACCAATGACAACGGCCCGGTCTAAAAGAGCACGGGCTCGTGTATTAAAAGTAGCTTCATTGTAGCTCTCAACAAATATTTTCACGAACGGACCAAATGATTCAAGATTCATTCGTTTACTTGTCTAGAGGATTAATATTTCAATCTATTTATATCACAAAAAAAACCCGAGTTGAACTGTGTCCGTTTCAGTATTTACCCCCATGAAATGTATTAGGGAAATGTGGTCGGTGAGTCACTCGATTTTAAAAGTTTTAAAGTTAATTTGATGACGGAAAGTTTGGAACCAATTTTCATTAACTCGGTGACGAAAAGTAAAACTTTCGTCACCGAAATCGTGGAAGAACGTTGAATGCAACTCGATATGCTTTTTATGCATCCGATGTGTATTGTCACACTTGACTTTCGGTATCTTTTTTTTCTATTTTATTAAGTCCAGCCATCTTACCGGAGTAAGATTCGTACGGAGGCCACCGTTGGGCCTATTGTACAGCTGGTGATATTCAAATGTTCCCGCTTATTTCGAATGTACTGATTCTTGTTGTTGCCGATTCATGGAGTCATTGTCAATTGTTAATCTTTCTGTCAAAGTGGTCATCCATGAGATATCACTTTTTGTATTATTTCTGATATTTTGAAACCTTGCGGTCGATAGAGCTCAACGAGAATGAAGCTTTACAGCCATCCTCATGATTAGGAAAAACCGTATGGACAATATCTGTGCCGGAAGTCGAACCCGTGAAACATCGGCCGTGAGTCCGACGCTCTACCGATTGAGCTACCCGGACCTCGGCATCTACACATCTAGTGCCTAGAAAAGTATTTGTCATTCGGCTGTTCAAATTACTATCCAGCGACGAGATCTAAGAAAAACGTTGTATGAAATTCGATGACAGATGTGAATTTTAACGCTCGGCCTCGAGCAACATTCTACACATCTGTAGAAAAGCGTTTATTTTCGGTTGCATGAATCACTATGGCGAGTATGCATTTCAAATTGTCACTGTTGTCTGTGTTATATTTTGTATTATATCGATCGCTGAGTGGTGGTCTATATCTATAAACTTGCAGTGAAGAAGATAAGAATAAAAATTTTATTCAGAAACGTTTACCCCAACCTTCGTACACTGTACAAAGGCCAGTTGGATAGTGTATAGAATGGAGTATATATGAGCAATTCCACGTCCCTTGATGAACAAAATTGGGTCTTGAAATAGCTCGGATTCGCGGTGCGACTTTTTTTATGGGAAGACTGGTTCATGGAACCTCATTATCTAGTTCTTCTTCCGATCAAACATG
>JANTFA010164227.1:0-10115 GCA_026413405.1 Phytosciara flavipes
TCATAGATTCATGCATTTTCAATCGTAGTGAACCTTTTAGTTTTTGTAAGACCCTGACTTTCAGTCAAGGGAATAAAATGACGTGTCACGCCTTACTAAAATAGTTGCTGATGTAGGCAATAGTTTTGAAGAAATGAACTGAGAGTAATAAGGAAAAAGCCATTTCGAGTAGCACCCAAAGTTATTCTTATTATGTACGTTAAGTCACCGACGGCAATGAACGTCAAAACCAGGTATGTTCTGTTCATACAGACCGGAGGACATGGGAGGACATGAGTTTGTTTACATGAAATCGCTATGTCCTCCGGTCCATACAAAGTTTGACATTCGACCATACCTGGTTAACACTTTCATTGACCGACGGAGCTTAAGTATAGTAAGAACTATGAGTGTGAGAATGAGACGCAAAATTAATTTACGCAACGTCATCGACTTCGACAACTCTATCTAAAAATAAGTGAAGGAAAGTAACGCAGCGTCTACGACAACTTCATTAAAGAATGATGTGAAGAATGCATTTACATAAGCAAAAGGAACAAACTGTAGTTCAAAGGCTCGTTCCATCCATAGAATACATAGTTCACACGATTTGCTAAAAAATCGTGTTATTCGACAGAAGTTTGACAACTCAAATGACCTTTGGAACATATCACGCTATATGTGCATAGTACATAGTCCATAGTACACGTTAGGCAAGTACAAAAAGTCTTTGTCATTGTAATCCATTACTGTAAGTCAACCTACACCTACTCAACCATAATAATTGGTGTGTATTAACTCTTGACTCACAGGAAATAGTCTGCTATCTCAATTCACGCTCCCTATTAGCGAATTGCATGTAGAGCAGTGAGCGTTCCTTTGTATGTCAGAAATTTTGTAAATCTGACATACTCTCGATATTTTCACACTACACACTCACACAATCAATTTCTATTCCCCGCCCATCGTTGCAAATAACCAATGTATTGACAAAAAGATCACGATCACTACCCCCCATTTGAAGATTCTTCTGTGTATGTGTGTAATGCAGCCCTCAGGTACGGAAACTATTGCTCGTAAGACATTTATCGTTGATTCTTTGAGCTGACAAGTCGAAAGTAATTTGCTTATAAATACTCAAGTTGAGTGATAAAGAAATTTAAAAGGAAATAGTCGAACGACGCAAACGAGATTGATAAATGTTTTTTGTCGATTTTCAAAAGCGTGCAAGTGAATGAAATTAACTTGAAACAAGAAGACTGCAATCGTTTCAGTGAAAAGGATAAAAAAGTAGAAAAATAATCTGAGTGAAAAGAGCCTCGTGAACGCTTGTGAAAACAAACATTGAGATTGTTTAAAAGAAGAGTTATAAATTCAAGATTAACTAAGACATTTCACACTCAATCGAAGTCGCAACAAGTTGTACTTTGTAAAAAAAAATAATTAAAAAAGTTAAAAAAAAACTTTTTGTGATTCAAGTGCAGTCAAACCGTCTTTCCCTTACAACGAGCAAACTTTCTCATCGACATGGATCAATCTAATAACGGAAGTCAAACAACTAGTGCAGTTTCGGCGAAATTGACCAAGAAACCAACGGAACATGATGAACAGAATCATTCGCCAATAAAGAAGCCGCGTATATACAAGTCAATAAAAACGGGCAAATGGGAACTGGACACCTCGATTACGACAACACGAGAACCAAATTCTTCGAATGCGGCCGTCGTTGGAGAGAAACCCCTGCAAGTCTTGCGTCTACAACAATTTAAAACAACATCAAAAATTGACGTCCGATTTAATGTTGATGAATCGTCTACAGTGCAGTGCAGTGCCAGTGCTGGATTAAATATTCTCCCAAAAAAACGCAAATTCCACGAACAAGATCTTCTGAACAAAGCAATGTGTGAACCAAAATCTCTATCAAAGAAACAAAAGCTTAGCTGTGATACAGATGATGCCGAATGGAATGTGGAAAGGTCGGTGGACAATTTACAGTGGGAGTGGCAATCGCTTGTTAAGCTAAGATTGCTCGCCAAAAATTCAAAAAAATTAAATGGACGAGGATTATTAAACAGAAGAGCGAGAAAAATTGGAAACCATGAACCGTCGCCGCTTCCCCGTTACAGGTCAGTTAGCGGAATGGACCTGCTGACTAAACCAGCCCATGTAATTTGTGAAAATTTCGGGACCGACAACGATCTTATGAAAAAGAAACGAAATCAAAATGGGGTAACTTCAACAGCAACCGACAGAGTAAAGCCGTCGGAATGTTCACCACTCGTACGGTGTAATGCAGTTATTGGTATGGGTTTATTGGAAAACAAAGCTGAATTGTCCCCACTCGTCAGGTGTAATTCAGTTATTGGGATGGGTTTATTGGAAGACAAAGCTGAATTGTCTCCACTCGTCAGGTGTAATGCAGTTATTGGAATGGGTTTATTGGGAGACAAAGGTGAATTGTCCAATGTCACTGATCAGCCATCAAGACTTGAGAAGTCAATACGAATGGAGTCATCGGGAGTGAAAAGTGAATTGAACAAACTATCTAATCAGAATTCAAAACTTGCAAGGTTAATAAGAATAAAACAATCGATGGGACAGGAAAAGTTGTCGCGACAGGAGGCAGCAGTACAGGAATGGAATTCAAAATATGGCACGAAATACACACTCCTTTGAAAATTAAGACTTTCGGGGAGTCAGGTGTCTTAATAAACTTTCTTTGTAAAAAATTGGCGTTGTAGAATCTCAAATGGAGACATGTGAAAACAGATTTAAAGTGTTTTAAAAAGAAAACTAAAAACAAAGTTAATTTGTTCGTAACAACAGTAAAACACTTTGCCGTTCAGTGAAATACTAGAAAACTTTTGTTAACAAAATATTTAGTTTAAGCTTTCATTTACCGGTATAAAATAAAAATTATTTTCTGTTTACAACACCGTGATATCAACACTATAATATTAGACGCCATGTTTCTTCGTTTAAATTTTCTTTAGATTTTAACACCTAGCGTGGCATATCAGAACATAGTGGTGTGTCTATGGAAAGGAAGCTTTGTATCCCTCGCAGGAAGCAAGTGATGTAATCCTACTCCAAAAGATAAACGAATTTCCTTGGTAGCAACGTAACATATTTCATTAAACAACAAAGCAAACAATTATTGACGACTGATTGATGTACTTTTAGCAGAAAACGTCCAGTATTACTTGAAAATTGTATTGAATAGGACTTACAAAAAATGAGATTCGCCCATTAATACTTGACAGATATTTCTAATAGTTATTATATTCAATAGACAAGTAAACTACATCATTTTACATGGGCTCGTTGTAATAATAATTTTAAGTTTTAGGTTAAGGTTCTTCGTTTTGCTTGAATAAAACTAAAAAACTGAAAATTAAAAAAGTTTTTCATTTAACACCTGAAATTCGAACGTCGAAAGACGACAACACTGATGGTCTTAGTAATGTCCATTGAAAAAACCTTTACTTCTGTTCTACAAAATGTTCTTGATGGAATGACTGGCCTAAAAAGAAGCTACGAATTTAGTTCAAACTATGCAGCTTGAAAACGAAAATCAAGTTCTTCAAAAGCAAAAACGAAGTTAAGTCGAGTAGGTACTACAGCTGTAAAATGCTATTTCTGACATTGAAGTGTAGTAAGTCTTATGAATCTGTTGATTACAGTAAAAATCGTTTATAAAAATAATTTTGACAGACGAGAACACAGTGAAGTAGTCATATATATGAGCGCAATTTTTTGAAAAAGAAAATTATCAGATTTTGGTCGTGAGATATTTGTGAGTTTCTAGACTCGCTAAGGTTTTAAATTGTTGTAGTGACACAGAAAATCGATTTTAAATTTGCATTTTATTTCGAGCCCCATAATTCAAATGTAACCGTTATTTTACAGACTACAATACAGACTACGTTTTGATTGGCTGCTGCAAAATGTTCGAGCTATCAAATTATTTTTATAAAATTTTTTTACTGTCTTTAGTTTACCAAACCATTTTACAGTCCATCTAGCCATTATCAACCATTGAGACAATTTCATGAAGATATGACCAGAGAAATGACCGTGACACCTCATTAAGGCTAGTACACAGGTTGTGAAGAAGGTCTGAAAAATGACTGAAAAACTACACTGCAAAATGATTGAAACATAAAGGAAAAATTCGTTGCCAAATTTCGAATATTCGACTTTCTGGTTGAATGAAAATTATTGAGCTGAAATTCAACATTCTGCAAAAAAAAATATTTGAACTAATACTAATCGTTAAATCTAATTTACAACTTGACGTGTTAGCTCGTCTGTTCTATTGAATCTATCTCACCTCAAGGAAGTGTGAGACGGATACTATCTCTCTGTCAAATTGCATAACAAAACTTATTGTATGCTGATCAGTTATATCCCCGTTTTTACTTGATTGCGTTCAAACAATGGGTTTGTTCCATCTGCGAAAACTAATGTCACAAAACGACGTCATCCCTGACGACGTCAATTGTAAAAAAACCATAATCAACTCGTATGTGTTTTTGTCCATATTGTCCAATGGACGTCATTTATGGACAGCCCCATATTGCCTCAGATCAGTTTAGAGAGTACAAAGACACTGCGTGACCACCTTAACAACAAACTACCTACATTACCTTATTTTCCAAATAATTAACCTTAGCATCACATTACCTACGTTACCTTAGTTCTCAAACAACTTTTGTCGATAAGAAACCCTGCATCCACACACGAAAACAACTCGCGCGTCATATGGTTTTGACAGTTGCACAACTCTTTTATTTATGTTATGAATCATATCAATCTGTGAAACGAGAAAAGGCATTTGCGTTCGTTCATTTCTTTTTCACAATAAAGCGTGCAATTGATTAAAATTGTGATTGTTCAAGTTACAAAATTGACTGTTCCACTCAAAGTAAGAATAAAATATTTGTAAGCAAGTGCAGTGACAGAATTTGGTCGCAAAGAAAGTGCGTGTCTGAATGTAGAACACTGTCATTTGAACCACATAAACAAAAAAGAAAATTGTTAGTGGCTTTGTTGTTATCAGTTTTGTTGTGAAAAAGAAACGGTATCAATTGGTGTGCTGTAATATACAAGAGAGGTCAGGTTCATACAAATTGCATCGATTATTACTCATCTGGAACGGAATAAAGTAAATAAAAATCGAAATAGAAAAAGAGACGTGTCATCGATTCCATTATCACCAGAGCCAAATGTAATAGGAGTCAGCAGAACAACAACAACGAAAAGCTCGTGTTATTCGTATTACAAACGGAAAAGAAGGCGTCATTCATTGTTGGATATGATTGAAGGCAGGCAGTGCATCCACAGTTAATTTCCACCAAATATGTCAGCACTACTGCCCAGCATTACTGACGATGAAGGTCACACTAGCAGTCATAATCTTTTCGATAGACGTGACGATGCAGATGATATTTACGATAATGAGCCGCTAATACTTCCACGACCATCAGGTGATGAAAGATTTTTTATTTTCCGAACGTGAAACCGCTAAAACAGCCCCCTATTTCATCCATCCACGTATACAGATGAAGATGGCAAATTTCCCAGAGCTCGACAAATTCTCGGTTTAATGGGATTTCTGGGCTTCGCCAATGTGTACGCGATGCGAGTTAATTTGTCCGTTGCTGTTGTGGCCATGGTTAATCAAACGGCAATTCCGTCAATAGAGTCCAACAGTTCGGATGTTTGTCCGAAACTCCCGGATACAAATTCAACGATACCAAGGGTAAATTTTTGAGTATAACTTTCAGTAAGAGTAAACCACCGGCTACGAGTGTCGATTGCTAAATTTTATTTTTTCAAGTGTGTCAAGACTGACCTCATTTTCGTTAACGGAAGACATGTAATCTAATCGAGAGTTCAATATCCTAGCATTGCATTTCTAATGAGTTTTTATCTTTGCATGATGATAATGTCTTGTCGTGTGCCTATGATTTTGCGTAAGTAGCATGCATGCAGCTAAACTCTGAATTTCGTTCCCAGAAAGAAGGCGAATTCGTTTGGGATGAAGCTACCCAAGGACTGGTCTTGGGATCGTTCTTCTACGGTTACGTACTGACTCAGGTGCCTGGTGGGAGACTAGCTGAAATGTTCGGAGGCAAATTAATTTACGGATTTGGCGTTCTGGTCACCGCTATATTTACATTACTTACACCAATCGCTGCCTACTATAGTCTTCCAGCATTAATTTTAGTTCGAATATTAGAAGGGATGGGTGAAGGTGTTACATTCCCAGCGATGCACGCTATGTTAGGTATGTTGGAAAGTATTCTCGACTTAGAACATTTTCTTAAAATGAGGAAAAAAAAATTGCAGCTCGATGGATACCGCCTTTAGAACGGAGTAAATTCGCTGCACTGGTGTATGCGGGAACAAATTTTGGTACAATCATATCGTTGCCACTATCTGGCTGGTTCTGTTCTATTGATTTTATGGGCGGTTGGCCACTCGCATTTTACATTTTCGGTGTATTGGGAATCATTTGGTTTATATTTTGGTTGTGCTTAGTGTATGACACACCGAATAGTCATCCGCGAATCTCACCGGCAGAACGAACGTACATAGAACGAGCGGTAAAACGACCCGACGACGAACTTCTCGATCCAGCCGAAGAGAGTGTCGTACCGTGGCGATCGATAATAACTTCTGGTCCGCTGTGGGCCATTCTACTAACACAATGTGGTCAGTCGTGGGCATTCTACACGCAACTAACCGAACTACCAACCTACATGGACAACATTTTACATATGGACATCCAACAGAATGCCGTTTTGTCTGCCTTGCCCTATCTGACCACTTGGATAATGGGCATTGTGCTGTCGATATTCGCCGATTGGTTTCTGCAGAAGGGATACATATCACAGCTGAATTCGTACAAACTGTGGAATTCCGTTGCGTCGATAGTACCTGCGATAGGTTTAATCGGTGTCGCTTACGGTGGGTGCAATTGGATTTGGATGATGATTATGTTAGCTGGGGTTGGTTCATTTCAAGGTGCTGTTTATGCCGGCAATCAAATGAATCACATTGCTTTAAGTCCGAAATACGCGGGCACAATGTATGGTATGACAAATGGTGCGGCGAATACGTGCGGTTTCATGGCACCGTACATTGTCGGATTGATAATTAGGGGCGAAGAGACACTGGGACAGTGGCGGTTAGTGTTTTATTTGGCTGCATTTATTAGTATCATGGGAAACTTTGTGTATATGCTGTTCGCCAGTGCCGAGGAGCAGCCTTGGTCGAAATCTAGGATCATTAAGAATTAGGAACCCATTCGAAATGGAACGGCCGGCGTGCGGATTACTTTCCATGACAGATTCGTATGCGAAAGTACATATTTATGGAATTAACTATTTGAATTGTTTAAGTTCTGGCGCAACGATCTAAAAGTATTTTTGCTCGTCACAAAATTTATATTTGTAAATTAGATTTCTGTTTCTTTGTTCTATTTTTTTATTATTAAAAAAATATATTTTTCATACAGAGCGTTTGGCGTTTTTACTGATACCACTTAAACCAAAGCTAGCAGCAAAGCCTTTAGAGATAAACCTCTTAAAACTAAAGTTTTAAATGGAGGATCGGACTTTTGACAAGATATTTTTCATCGACGAAAAACTTTTTTTTCAGCTACCAATTGTTCTAAAAATGCACCGATATTCTTATACGTCTGGTTACGCTTCGGAATGACATCTGCTCAAAGTACGCCCTATAATTTTAATGTGTTTCATTGAATAAAAATGTCGATGTTCATGTAGCAGTAAGGTGCATCTCACAACTACTCACACAATCTGATACTTTAGACAGCTTACGAAATTCCGGCGCGACTTTTGTAAACAAATTTTATAAACAAATCTGACTCATAATAATAATTCAATTGGCAATGCTCGTTACTTATCCCATTCCGTTCAAGCCCTTCAATAAAGGCAAATTGGCTGCGAAAGCAGGACAAATTTTAGTTGTAAAAATAGAAAAATTCCGCTGAGTACTGAGAAAAACCATTTCAACCGTAATTTCCAATGGTCCATTGACTTGAGACTTGATTTTTATTAAAACATAACAAAAGGCAGACTCGTCTGATCGTGCGAATATGTAGACGAGACCTTACTCTTTGTGTACGGAAACATCATTGGAGAGAGTGATAGATTTCGAGACAGCCGCCGTTGAAAGTAGCGATTTTAGGCAATTTCTCATGAAAGTCACTTCAACAGCGGATATCACTCTTCATAATGATATCTTCATAAAAAGGAATGTTTGTTTTGGGTCCAAAAATGATTTGCAATCATTAGAAACTTAGTTGGAAGAGATTGATTGTCGTCATTTTCCCGCATTCCATACAAAATCGTCGAAAACTTCGAAAAGCGCCCACTCCGCCACACCCTTCGAACAAAAGTGGTTTCTTATGACTCAAAAAAGTCAAATCCGTTGAGAAAAATGCAATGCAAATTTTTTCAATAAAAACGGTTTAAAATACAAGTAAGCAGGGCTATGGCAATACTCAACATTGATTCGGAACTCGCCACATCTCAATTAAAATTTTCGGCGCATTTAAGTCGACATAATCAATGCCGAGGGATTTCTTTCATGCAAATTCGAAGGCGAAGTCTGACTCTTTGAAACGTCTTGATCTATAAAATGTTTTGCATGTCACCAAGTATACCTAAAATTTGTCTTACATTGATTCTGAGCTCAGCTACTGCCTAAGGTGAATTTTTTTTTTCAAGAGTCGAGCTACATCGACAGAACGTTTTTGAGAATTCATATACTGAAAAATTCCAATTTAATGTTTGTTCATTATTATGATTCAGTGTAACTATGAGTCAACCTCATGCGTCCACTTTAACGTCTCATACGTTCGATTTATTAAGCTCAAAAATGGTCAATCCAAAAAGGGTTTGTTAATGTTCCTGCACGACTTAGTAAAATCAGTAAAATCACATCATACACTTCGTGAGTTGTATACCTACTCGTTGTTCTTGAAGGGTCATAAAAATATTATTTAGTTATTATCGGCTATTCATATGTGGTTGTTGCTGTAAAATGAGAAAAATGCTAGCCTCAATCGGCATGGGTAAAAGTGCCGAAATTTCTAGCAATTAGTTCCAGCTTAGTTTGAAATTTTTGTTGGTCTTATGTCTTTTATTAGAGAGTAAATATGTATATGAGCTCATGTAGTCCTGAGAGAAGATCTGTTTATAGTTAAAAAAAAGTATGTAAAAACTCAGAAGTTCATCGAAACACACGATTCGAAAATCCTTTCCCGCTATACTTCTATTGACTTCGTTTGAATGACATTGTTTTAATGGCATCAATTAGATAACCTAGCGCCAATGGGGAATAGGTTGACGAGTTATTTTTAATCAACGTGAAATTGTATTCTAAGATATTTCTATAAGGTTAAACTATACAGCTGCTCATAAGAAAATATGAAATTGACGGACTTACATTCCCTATAAAAAACACAATTCTAATGTGTTTCAATTGAATGAAATTGTCGATGCTCAGGTGTTCTTACTGAGTTCAAGCACATTTTCAAGCAAACAAATCTGCGCATTTTGGAATGGTTTTTTTGTACTGAAACAAATTTAAAAAATTCAGTGAGTGAAATAAAAAATTGTTTGGATCATTCTAAATGTTGACAGAAGTGTATTGGTATTGATGTTGACGAGAGGGTAACCACTGGCTAAATTCTGTCCCAACAATTCCATTTCAAAATATTTCGCAATGGTTACCTCCTCGGACATAGGCCATAACTCATAGAATCATTTTCTTCGACTCAGTTTAATTAGTTCGAGTACTATTGAGTCAATAGTATTGACAGATAATTTCGATGTTATTAGTTTTAACTACTGCCTATAACTCCTGAAAACTAACGTTTTCGCTTTATTCGGTTATCGTTGTTATTCGCCATTTATAATAACATACGAAATGAGAGAGAGATTTTGGAAACAATACTACAAAAGAGTATCACCTAAATCAACTAAATTATACGAAAAAGATAGTTTTTAAGAGTGATTCGCTGTAGGATATTGCAATAAAAATTCATTCAGGTTGGAAGTCTTCTTTATGAAAGTTCTTCCAGCTAATGAATTTCATGC
>JANTFA010164238.1:0-10114 GCA_026413405.1 Phytosciara flavipes
CACATATATAGAGCGAGACATACATAATATGTATTTGTATGTAGGAATGAAGATCATTACAATGGTATATGACAATAATAATAAAAAGAAAAACCATTACAGAGAGAGAGATGGGGGTGGGGTATTTAGGGGGAGGTGTGGATGTTATATGGAAGGCATCAATACAAGGTAACAAAATACACCATTTAAAATATATAAAGTTTTTTATAACACGTAAATCACAGACGTACTCACGCCGTATTCCCCAATCCATCATTATATTGGATTTTCAATTTTATAATAGAAAAATGATGAAAAAGAAAAAAGAGGAAAAAAATTCTTTAAAAAAATAAAAATTCCTTCGGTTTACTGGTGAAAATGAAAATTATTATTGTTCTCTCTCGGCTAATTTATTTGGTTGGTTCCGCGTTTCTCGTTTTTATTATATTAGGTTGGTAATAGCAAATTGGCGGTGATCGAATTGAATGCGGGAAATGAATATTTTTGAAGTTAAATAAACTTAAAAAACATAAAAGAAAAAACACCCAAAACATATAAACAACAAAAACCAACAATTTCGCTTAATTGTTTTGGTCGATTTGTGTTTTCCTTCGATTGCATCCGTGTATTACAATCAACATTAAATTGGTTAGTTTGAAAACGAATATATCAAAATAGCAAAACGAATAGAACCAAAAGAAGAAGAAAAAAAACTGAAAGTGAAATGAAAGGCAACTGAAAGACCAAAGAAAAAAAAACAATAAAAAAAGAAGACCAAAATTGTATCTCACACTCGGGCTATATATTCGATAAAATTGAGAAAACGATAAGAAAACATGAAGACAAAATTGAACGTAAGAAAGTAGAACGTTTGCAAATAGTACATCTACATCAAAAACATAGTGCCAAATGATTTCAGTTTTTCATTTTTCTTAATTTATTTCTGTTTACTATTTCTTTATACTTCTTCTTCCGATAGGATATCAAAGGACAAAACTAAAGTTTCAATAAAAAAAATCTTCCCGACTTTTCATTAATTAACCAAAAGTAAAACCAAAAAAACCAAAAAAAAAAGTTTCTCTCCGCGTTAACTTTCGGTGATTCCGCTTTATTCGGTCACATTTTCCACACTCTTCTTTTAATTCCTTGGATTCTTCCTCGATTTTCTCGGTCTTTTAAAACAAAACTTAATTTATTTTCGGTCACGGATTATGTTGTGTTCCTTTCCACTAACACACAATCAACAAAAAAAGAATTATGTTTTTATTGAAACAAAACTTTGACAATCCTTTCAATCATCTCTCTATCGCTTACAACACTTGACTGGTCGGTGTTTGTTATTATACTAACAAAAATATGCATGAAAGCTACACAAATAGTTTTCTCCCGTTCCCGAATGATATTACAAATGTATATTTTACAGTCGTTCCTATTACTCTGGCGGTGGTGGTGGTGTTGTTGGATGGCAGAGAAAATCACATTTGACATTTACACCACTACAACAGGGTTGATCAATATAATATTGGTATGTACACTTGCGTAGTACACCAGCCAACTCACACATGTGTGTGACGTTTTCCATGCCTCTCTACATGTGTCATATTAATACATTAAGCACCAGCAAAAAAGCTGTATTTTTAGACAATCGGAAGTTTCATTTTAACCGGAAGAAAGCTTCTTCATGGAAACTTAGCACAATCGGTAAGATAGAGCGCGAACGCCATCTCATTTAATATGAATGCAAATATTGAATTGCAAGGAAAATACAAAATGAAAAAATTTGAATTCGTATCTCCTCAGTCGTTTGTGTTTTGACTCCGTTTAACGCCTCTGTTTACGTTCCATTCTTTCCTTGATTGTTTCGTTGATATTTTTTGGCATTGTTAAAATCAAGCCATAGAAGATGTGGATAGTCATGATATTCATCGACTGAGGAGAAGCCTTTGAGCATTGAAAAAGTCGTCTGGAGTAAACTCAATATATTCGAACCAGTCTATGAAAACGTCGTGAATAAAAGTTCATAAGATCACGACGAAATTCAGGATAGTTCGAGGTCTATTACGACAGTCAAATGAGAATCAACATAAATGAAGGATATTTTCTGAGTAATTTCCGTTTTGCGGAGTTTGTAATTTCCTTGTGGCAGCTGATCTAGACCAAACTCATACCTTGCTAGATTAGATTGGAATTGTGAGAGGCTTCCTACGTAAGGAGGAAGCGAAGACACAGATCATGGATCCTTTGTTTTCGACCCTCGACCCTAGCCGACTCTGTCACTGGAACCTTCAGGTTTTTGACAGGAAATCAGTACGGCGCTCTCCATCTAAAGATGGTAGATCCTCATCATGGAGGTCATAATACCCGAGTGTTAAAACTGAGACTGGTGTATAGCGCACAGTCCCTCTAGTATGTACACACCGGTCTCAGTGTCTCAGACCATGTTAGAACAGTTGAAAGAGAAGTCAGGTAAAGTTGGTCTCAAGATGAACTTATCGAAGACCAAAGTAATGGCAAACATTGACGAGGACAGAGACGTTAGTGACACTATCATCGAACGAGTCAACAACTATGTGTGTATACCTTAGGCAAAGCCGCAAAGCCTTCAAGCCTTTAAAGCAAAATGGATATCAGTCTGAAACGTAAAGAATTTTGGCTCATGTGTCCCTCCAGTGCTAACGTATGAAGCAGAAACGTTAACGGTAACAAAAGCATCTGAAAATAAATTGAGAGTGGCGCGCAGAGAGCCATGTAACGAAGTATGCTTGGAATTACGCTCAAAGACAGGAAGACGAATTCGACAGCAAACGGAAGTCGTTGATGTTATGGAAAGAATAGCATCTCACAAAATTTCTAAAAGAAAAGAACTTAGAAGAGAATCGTTCGAAATGTAAAAAATCGAAGAGACCTACACTCAGCAGTGGATATAAATAGGCTGAAAAATGTGAAAGTGAAGAAAATCAAAATGTTGAGTGGTTGTGTTGATACTTTGAAGTAATATCACAAGAGGCGCTCTCAGCAACTCAGTCTTCACCAGTGACCAGTCACGTTAAATTTGAAGGATTCCAACCAATTTGGTTGGTTTCTTTTCTTCATTTGTACGGTTTTTCGCCTAAATGTTGGAAAATTGTGAAAGCTCTTTTTGCAAACCTCTCAAATCAATCGAATGTACTTTTAAGTTACAAGATATTGACAGAAGACCGACTTGCCCCGAGCGCCAATGCGGTAATTACGTAAACAATAACCACAATCAATTAAACGGCAAGGAAAACGGACTACTGGGAATTCAACTCAATTTTTGGTGTTTTTTAATACACAGCGAGTGGTAGCACAATTTGAATATTATTTCCACGGCTAACGAAAAGAATACTTCGATTCAATGATGTGTATCATAATTGAGAGCGGCACAGGTTTATTATTATGACAATGGCTAGGAGCGACAAAAGAAATGCTTTTGATTTATACAAAACGTAAATGAATAGCGCAACGTTAACTTCAGTCGTTGTGAAGTTTTTTCTCCTTTTAATTTTCATTTTATGGAAAAAGGATCGACACATTGAAGCACGGTTGCCTTGTTGTGCAAACTCAAAATTCAAAATATTCGAGAGGAATAAACTGATGAGAATAAAGAAACGAAAATTTAGCAAACGTTTGAGTCACCAACTCAGTCCGTCGCCCATCGGGTCAGCACAAAAGTTTTACACATTCTGCACTTCACATGATGAAAATGTAAGCAGGAAAAAGTTTCTTCCAAATTATTTAGGGAAGGGTCAAGAGAGAATTTTATTTTGATCATACCGACGTTCCTATGAGCACTTGAATAAGAAAAATCGAATTTTATTCGTTAAAGCAGTAATCATATTGGACCCAATACGAATCGAATAGAGTGAGGTTTGTGTGAGCTTTCGCATCGCGTTTTAGTTTCGCTTTTGATGACTCAACGATTCTATTGAGCTTTTACTGGAATCGTCAGTTTATTTGAAACGAAGCTAAATGAAATTTCATTTCACTTATATGTGGCGAACAAACGTCTGCATTCAACTTCTCATATGATAGTAAAACAAGTGGAGTACAAGTTGATTGTCTAAAAACTTTCTATAAAAAATACCAACTTCAAGTTTTTGAGAGCTTTTAACAGAGCATGTCTACACAATCGAAATTCCCGATTGTGCCGAAACAAACTTCGCAAAAACTTACAAAACAACGACATCTCTCAGAACTTATCGGAATTTGTTCTAGAAATTGCGCCAGAAAGAAACTTTTTTTTGAATAACTTGGAAAATTCTTTTTGAGTGACTTCCCTTGTCAACGACACTATTCATCCACCTCAAACGAGTTATTAATAACTGAAGGTAGACGCTCCAGGGCTGGACATTAGTTGTGTTGGTTCGTTAAACGAGAAAAATATTATTTCTCATCAGCTTTGAAGAAGTTGAATGTAAGCCGACAAATTTTGTTTGTGTGACAGTGAATCGAAACAAATTGGAACAAATTCAGTAATCGTCTTCTAGATCCTTAAATCTCAACCGAGGAGGTAACCACTAGTGGAAATTATGGGACAGGTCGATGGGAGTTTTCTGAATTGAATGGTAGAAATGGAATTGTTGGGAAATCTTTTTTGGCAGTGATTACCCCATCGATCGCATATTTCTTAAAGTATTGCAAACATCCACATTCCGACTCGGGACAATGGTGCGGGGCAGAAGAGCCAATGATGTCAGAACATTCAGTCATTGAGCCTACACAAGGTTATGAGCCAGGACTGAGCACGAAGATTGTGCGATCCTAGGATTGCAACCAAAACGTAAATGTTCTTTGAGATATAAAATCGAATCACCGGGAAAGATGCAACCAACTAGCGAATGATGCTTGAAAACCTTTAATTCTCGCAACTTGCATCATATGGTTTCTCTGCATTTTTCATTTTAATTCTCTACCATTTCATCGAAATCCATTCCAGAATACCTGACCGAAAAAAAAACAGAATTTTACTTTACAGTCATGACCAGACCGGATGTTTTTACAATAAAAACTGAGCAGGTTGTTTGCTTTTGGAAATTAAAAATGATGAAAAAAGCGCGGCAGAGTGCAGTGTTGGTACATGACTGAATTAATTTATGAGAAGACTTTATGAGCTTTGTGCGGTGTTCCATTCTCTTTATCGAGTCTCGTTCAAACACTTAAACGTTCTACCGTACCAAATGAATTTTTATTTCAAAGTTTTATGTGAGCCGGAACGGAGCCGAAAGAATTTTTTCTCTTTCTCTTTCTCTCTTCTCTGCTACTTTCTATCTGGTAAACGAAACTATGTAACTTAGCAGCAGCAGGAGAGATTGGTCATGCGGTGATGGTGATAGTGGGCAACTTTTTATCATATTTTAAGGAATTTATGGGGAAAGTTTTATTGCTTGTAGAATTATGACAATAATTCCGAATGAAATAGGAGCCAGCCCAGCCACATGCTTGTGCGACATTAAAACTATTCGTAAAATTATCCTTTTGTCCATTGTAAGAATAATTTCTACGATTCGGAAGGGAAGTTTTGTACCCAGTGGCATTGGTATTGGTCGAATGCAGTCATCACAGTGTATCGACTGGTTGGAACCGCAAAATGATTTCGAAGTGAAGGGGAAAAACCTGAATCGAAAGGAAATTGGGAAGTTTGAAAAGAATGGTTGCGAGGGGGCTGAAAGATAGGGCGGATTGCACGGATTGAAAAATAGGAAGCTATGAGAATCGTCGGCTTTAAGCTAAACAAATGGTAAGAGGACTCGTTCAAAAGAAAATAAATTCACCAAAAAAAAGGGTGGACATCAAGGACGTAGTAGCGAGCAGAATAAAATAACAAATGTCGGGGCGCGGGCCCTGTAATTGTTCAATGATTCGATTGAACATTTATCAGAAATACCACGCTCATGCTAAGCGGACTCATTTGTCCCTGTTATTGTCTATCATCTCACTGACATTGCAGCCTGTCTCCTGACTTTATATTCAGTTCGCGTTCCTCACAGTACCGATGACTAGACGGCCGGTATTAAACCAAAACACCGTATCGCATTGCATTTGTGCTTCGAGGAGCTATCGAAAGATGTGAGCTTTTTTTGGATTCAACTGTAGAAGAAGCTTAAAGCTGTCGGAAGCTCCTTAACATCAAACACACAAATGCGATACGATGTCTCGTAGTAGTAACGAGGCAGTAGAAACGTTGGCATATTGACTTAACGTTGGCATATTGACTTGATGTTTCAAATTGGCACAAAAAGAATTGTTCACTCACCTCTGGATGTCGGATGATTCATTAGTATCGATAGCGGGCATTCGTCGTCATCTAAAATGTATTCTGTACCGTCGCTGTTCACCTACAGAAAAAAGAGCACATCTTAGACTTGATCACTTCAACGTCAGTTTCTCGCTTCCAGCGACATTTACCTGAACCAAACAATAGTTGAGTGGACTACTCTCCAGACCATATTTCGCTAGCATTTCCCTAACCACAGCTTGAGCACAATCCCGAATCGATAACAGCAACGTTTTGTACGGCACATCCTGGCACAAACTTTCGCCATAAATTTTCAACGTTCCGCCCGTGTCGGGTCCGCCGTCTCTCGATCGAAATTGTTGCAATTTTTTCTCCAAAATTTGCTGTCGCCGTCGTCGCATAACCGCTTCCGGATTCGATATGGACCGGGTGAACGATGTTTCCGGCAATTCGTTGTACAATTTTTCGGCAACATGATTCTCTGTATCGGCAGCCGGATTCGAGTTGAGTTTCGCTAGTTTTTCCTTCTTTTTCTGTTCCTTTTTCTCGCGTTTCGACAATTTTCGCTTGAAATTTATGTCCGGATTGTCCAGCGCATTTATGTTCAACATTGTGTCGCGCAACAAGAACCGTCCTTCGCGATCGTCTATGTGCCAATTCAATTGGACCAACAGCGGCTTTTCGTCCGAATTCAATTTACGGTCTTCACCATTCGAATGTGTTTCGTACAGTGCGTAGCTGGGCAGTGACAACATTCGCATATCGGGCCGGAATTTTTCGATCAGAGTTTCTAAAAGAAAAGAATTTTTTTCGGTTTTATTGCTCGTGTCCATTATAAACGAAAATTCCAAAACTCTTACCTATGACATCAGAAACAGTAGCATCGGAAGCCACACGAATGCACTTTGTTGCGACCTTCTGACCATGGTCTTGGAAATAAAATCTCATGACTCCGTGGAATTGTAGATTCTGAACATGGTGTGCAAAAACAAAACGAAAGAAAATTGAGGAGAAAAATTAGCAACCCAAAATTCGAATTGATATTTTTTTAACAAACAAAACACGCACCTCGTCTGGCTCGGATAGTTCGAATAGATCCAAACGATTTGCGTTCCATTGCTGAATAACGGAACGCAGCGCCTCCCGTTCGAGCATACGTTTTTCGTTCGATGTCATTGTCATTGGGACGACCTGTGGAAAGAAAGAACAAGAAATTGACATGGAGAAAAAATAAATTTTTATTTCATTTTGTCATGCTATGAGCAGACATTTTTTTGTATTTCAATTGTTGGTTAATCAAAGATTACAAACTGCCATGCCAGAGCTGGCTTGATTCTATTTCTGTACACCATAATATGTAGTGCAGTCAAGTTGAAAGTAGTAGAAAATGAATCAGATTTTCTCTTCACAATGTTTGTGTAGAGGTGCTGTGCTTTCAAGTGGACGTTCTGTAATTTAGAAGTTTTTTTTTTCGAAAAACATGGTTCACTTGACGATAAACTGCATTTCTAATCTAATGAAGGCGAACATGTACATATCACTGGATGGATATGCCATGAATATCATTCACACAAAGATTCTGCTAATGGAAATATGTAAATATGAGAAGAAGAAACAGAAAAAAAACCCAGCCAGTACCAGTACCAGTCATACTCATACATAATTCAAGCGAATGTGCTAGTGAATTTTAATTAAATTTAATAAAATTGCACTTTTTCATATGATACCCATGTCAATAGTCCATATTCAACGAAAGTGCTACGCGCTATTCAAAGGGAAAACATTCCCTATGGGTACACGAATGGATAAACTTTGCGATATCGTTGGAAATTTCTCTTTGCATTTAGAAATGAAAACGACGCCCCAGAGGTAAGAATCAATAGAGTCACTGGTGATGTAATTTTGAGACGATGATATTTGTGAGTCAGATGTTATGGTAAGAAAATCGTAAAATTGTCTGCGAACTAAAGGGAACATTCAAATATTGCGCCCGCAGTTTTTTCTTAGTAATTTTTGACCTTCTCCGCTCTCTGCACGATTTCGCGCGCTTTTCTAAACATTCAACCCTAAAAGTGCTTTTCTCGTCACATTGCTTTCATTATTGTTGGAGTAAGCCTTAGCAAACCATTCGTTTCTCTTCTCTTTCACTTTGTCGACGACGGTTTCGTTTATGTTCAACGTGTCTCGTTTTATGTTCACTCTTGATGTGATCCAACTTTGTGACGCCATGCGGTACACTTTCATCTTCGTTGTTGTCACATCACTTCCATACTTTTCATACATGGCCCAGCATTTTGCACTTTAGTTTTACTGGCATACGCTTGTCGCAAAATACTCCTGATTTTGTTAAGCCAGCCCACACTAATTCTATGATGAAAGTCTTCTTTCCACTTTCCTATCTTGTTGATTACCGAGCCAAGATACTCGAAGCTGGTGCATTTCGGCATGAAGTTCTTCCACTTGGCAAATACTTTCTGCAGCTTCGCTGCTTTCTCGCTTGCTAGACCAACGTCGTCAGCGAGTAGTATGCCCAGCAAAAAGGCGCAGGAAAGTTAATTACAATGTTGAAGAGTAGTGGGCTGAGTACTGAGTACGCTGCCCTGGAGTAGATCAAAAAAATGCTTACGAAGTTCCAGCTGTGCATCTTATCAATTCCGTGCAAACTTTGGTTTCACAGTGACGGAATCTTAAGAAAAGTCTTACAAAATGCATGAAGCACCCTACGGTTTTACAGTAGAAGTAGTAGATTTTTAATTTGAGCACTGTTATCTTTTCAACACTTTTCATTGTAATATCACCAAACTTGATTGTTGTCCGGAAGGCAGCTTTCTTGTCTTGAACCTTTCAAATACGGCATGCGTGCCACAAAATCATTGAATCTGTTACTTCATTTGTGTAAAGTATCAGTTCAATTTTTGTATCGCATATTTCCCTATGTAAATGAGACTAGCCAGAGCTAATCGTTTGTTTTTGTCGTCGTCGTCCTTTTCGATATCAGGTGACTAGCCTGATTAAGTTCTCGGACAACAAGTAAGTGGAAAACTAGAAATAATGACCCAGCCAATCGGATTGCGAGAGTCGAGATTGCAAATTTGGTCAGCTTTGGGACAGGCTTTAAGAATGGTTTCTGCTTGAAATCAAAATCATAACCATTTCAGCTAAAACTATTTCAAAAACCAAATTTGTACATTTAACAGTAGAAAAGTCTTGATTTCTGAATATCGGAGTTGTTGTTGTGGCTGTTTCCAATCAACAGGTGAAAAGGGAGATTTTTAAGTTTTGCTTTCATGTGTAACTTAGTATCTGGAACCGAAGGCTGCAGGTCAATGGACATTCACTGACGCTACCATAGGTCATGAAATGTCAATATTACAATTCCCAGACATGAAAGTACCAAGTAAAAATGCATAAACATGTAACTAGAATCCTACAGAAGCAATAAACTCTGGATGTTTAAGTCAATACCCATTCAGCATAAATTATTCATTCGATTCACAAAAAATTTTTACTTCAGTTGAACGATACCGTAATGTAAAACCAGTGCAGAAATTCATAATTCGGTCGTACAACCGAGATTGAAGTTAAATCATCGCACGACCACATCTGGCTTGTATTTAAGTTTGAAAAAGTTAGAGTGTCGTGGGTGTCTTTAAGCGAAAACTAAAAGCTGTTGCAATTTCTTGGTTATTATCAACACGAACACCCCCTAGGTGCTCTGCAAGTTGTCCCCTTTTTTCCTCTTATAAGGCAAAGTTTTCTTCGCAAAACACAGAATAATCATCCCACGAAAATATTCATCGTCTCGAATTTTCGTTGACACTGTACAGAAAAGAATTTGAAGTAGAAAAGAACATTCCAAAACTTTATGTTATGTTGCAC
>JANTFA010164249.1:0-10114 GCA_026413405.1 Phytosciara flavipes
CTAAAATGTCATCCAGACCCAACGCCGAGGGTTGCGCCGATCCACAAAAAAGCTACCGGCGCCCGGCTCTAGTTTCTATGCAATGATCGAAAGATGTTCGAAAGATGGCCAGAACATTTTCACCGGTTCACAGCTCGTGACTTTCGTCATACAGCCGTAACACGTTTTTCGAGAGACCATCAACCCTTTGTAAGGTTCTGTGAGGCTTTGAGAGAATTCTTCTCTTTTCTCTCTCTCTCTCCATTCGACAGAATTTTAAGAGTTAAAATCCGTAATCGTAGTCGGTATGCATGCAAAGTGAAACGAACAAAATTTTCAGTTCAAGTCAAGTCGTTCATTAAACGAGTACCTAAAAACACAGTCTCGTCCCACTAATCTTGATGACTTCTTAGTTCGTTTATATAATTTCCGGAAATTTTATAAAGTAAACAAGCGCACTGTGTGCACTCGTCAGGAAGGTCAGTGGCGTTGGTCATCAGATGCTAAGATGTAGGAACCGTTCATGCAGTACTTTATGAACAACTACCTATGTATGTCATACTTCAATCGTACGGGTCCCCGTTACGTTTCCTCTTTCTCTTTAACTGTTTCTCTGGTGTTGTGGACAAATACCGATCGGAATAAAATTTTCCGCTTCGAAATACACAGCTCAAACCATCAAAGAGCTCAAATTACGGAAGCGAAATGGTTAAGTCAATTGGTTTCCATTGTATGATTTTCTTCACGCTAGCTTTAGATAAACAAACTCCGTCCTCTGTCTCTACTTCTCGAGTATATATTTTGTTCCATATCCGACCGGCAGAATGTTTTTCTTTTTCGAATATGAACAAAATGTTAGTGCAATTCGTCTGGTCTTGGATTGTTTTTGTGCAGGAGAACCAACTCTGTATACGCAATACGAAAATTGAACCAACACACGATTGATTTTTATTTCTAATGGCTTTCCATATTCACTGAAGTTTGGTTCAAAAATCAATTAATTCATGTACTCTGATGCTCCGAAAACCAAACTACTAACACCTTACATCCTGAGCGTACCATGTCTGAAGCGTGAATGATATATCGCAACAGTTTGTTAACGAAAATATAAATTATTTATTTTCCCATCGAACATGGGAGCTGAAAATGTGTGTAAGCCTGGCCGCATTTGCATGAGTGGCTACACAAAATTGGGTAAATAGTCAGCTATGCATCCGGTGTAATAGTTATATGAATTTCGCTTCATTATTAATTTGAATGATGAAATGGAGCAGAAAGACGGGTCAATAAAATATTCGTGTTTTCGTTTCCAATCGGATAAAAATTTACGCCCGTAACATATCACAAAAATTAAAAGTGGGTGGTGGTGTCCATTCGGCACAGTTGAACATATAATTATATTCATTTCATTTTAATTATTGTTCTGTGTGAATGGTCCGCTTTAAATTTAAAACTTACACACACCAATTCGACACATTATGACGTTGCAATCAGTTTGTTCATCATAATCCATATACCAAAGCATCTATAACTAACAAGCACCAAAACTCAATTTAGGAGCCTGCGTATACAACTCTATTTTGCTGTTACTATCGAAGATGAGAGTTACCGTGCTCACATTAGGGTGGGTGGAATTATCCTTGCTATTTTTTTCCAAAAACACTGGGGCTATTAAGATTGATTTGCCATATGAAACAGTCGGAATTCGAGACAGACGATAAGGACAATGCATTTGGGGACACCAACAGATGCCGAATCAACAGTACAAACAATCTCGGTCTGTTATTCTGTCTATATATCTCATAACTTGAGTGAATCGTCTTGACTGCCTCCAAAGTAAAGCATGTCAAAATTTAATTTTGTGTCGCAGAAAATATTGTAATCTAACATTTAGCCCAGAAAAGCTATTGCGACCCACCTTAATGTCCCACCTTTTTTTGGAAGTCTCGTCATAACTTTTTGGCTACTAGCAATACCCAAAACCTGAGCGTACGACATCGGGGGTCGCAGGTTCTACTGGAGTATCGATAGATTTTTAATTAAAAAATTTTACTACAAAATTTGAGTCTTTAAAAAAAATTGAAGCGGTGGGCTGGTGATATTGATATATCAGGTGGTTCGCCTCCGCTCGCCCTCTTCAACAACCCCAAGTTTGATCGCTAATGTTTCTTCATAGTCCGTTATTGACAAAAAACCGAATTTTCAGATTTTGACATGGTGACCTTTCGACAAGTTCACCTCCGAATACTTAGAGACCTGGGATAGTGGGATAGGGCGTTCTTTAATCACCATAAAAGTCTCTATTATTAGCCACAATGAACATTTAAAGAAAGAGGTTAGTTGAATTTTGCTCTGCGTGCACCTTACTCACTTCTCACATAAATTTGACTTTACGAGATAATTCAAAGGTACACGGTTGAACTGTATGTATCGTTAAACTTAATTTTACGCAATCTCGTAAATTTCACTGGTTCCACTTTCCACATTTTTACGAACTGAGTGAAATTTGATTTTACGAGGTCGTATTACGAAATCACGTTAGCTCTGGGTATCGAGGTATATGAAAACCAAACGCTAAATAAATAAACAGAGAGCTCTGTTCGCAATTCCCGATGCTCACATTAGTAGGACAAAGTTTAAATTTTCAAATGTTGGTAATTATTGATAAGTGGATTCTATGTAAAGACAATAATATGAACAACAACAAACAAATGAAGTTCAAAAATGTAGAGAATAAAATGTCGAAAATGACATAAAGTAATGAGAGATCGTTCACAAAACATGCCACGTAGAAGTTATAGCCTCGACTATTCCCCTCGATGATACGCTGCTGCTAGGAATTGTTCTAAAAGAATATCATCTATACACACAATGTAAAGCCATTTTCAGGTTTCCATGAGCATCCTCTTTTGATCGATTTATTCAGGAACCTTCCACCTTCAACATCATTTATGAACGACCCCGATGATATTCAGATGGTATTCAGTATATCACAGTTCGGTTTATTCTGCCAGCATAGCGTCGTTTGTTTGTAAAACGAACGTATTATTATACGGTTGGAACCTTTAGGCGCAAAATGGTACAGGGATTGTGGATGCTTTGTATACACATCTAATCAAGCAAAAGCAAATATATAATTGCTGGGAATTATTGATGCATGCCTGACCAGAATATTGAGAATATTTTTGTGAAAAATATTTTCATCCGGAATGAGAATGCCTTCGACCACCAACTTTACCAATGAATATAACTTCTGTCGAGTTTTACACTGGATTCGGCACTGATATTTCCACTGGATTTAATTTTGCTTGGGTAATATCCGATAATTCTGGTTCGAATGTAATCTCATTACACACAACCCATGTTATACAACAATCTGATGTAGATAGTGATTGTGTCGCATTGAATATCGGAGCTACAAGCAACACAATATTCATACAGGTAGACAGCCGAGCGTGTCTGAAGAATTGAGTTCCTTAACCAGCCGAGCTAATTAACCATCAAAACTAATTAGCTCACTGTATTTGACAAAGAGATAAACGAACGTTATTTAGTTTGGAAGCAAAACTGTTGTCGTTTCATTCAGTTGAAATGATTTTTTTGTGTGAGCATTATATTCAGAACAAACAGACTATTTCAATTGTTTTGAAGCCGTTACACAACGGTTCTGTAAAGCCTTTGAATGAAAAAGCTCAGTCATATGGACAATTAACACTGATGCGTAGCTGTCAGAGACCTAGTACCTACTTATCTAATAACAAAATGCCGCATATAATCAAAGAAAGAGAATAGTATGTTTCGTCACGAGTGGTGAAAAGTTGAATTCTTCGGTACTAGTCGTACGCTTGTCCTAACGAGGCGAAGCCGATAAAAGTGATTCAACGTACGTTTCGTAACTTAATTGTTACTTTATAAGAGCGCTTCAATCAAACTTTAGTCATAGCGACCGACAGATGACTAAACTAAAGTCCTTCATTTGTATTGGAAATGAAGGAGAAGCCACCAGCAGTTAGGTCCTAAAATAGTAATTTACAAAGTGGTTTGTTTTTTCACCCACGTTGATAAATTGACGCCTAACCTTTAGGACGTGTCTAACATTACAAAAGAAACGCAATATGTCTTTATCAATCGCTGCGTTTGATTCGGGGCGTTCGCGATATTCTCATATTAGATTGCACTAAATTGAAGTATGTAGTGACCCCAGTCTAGTTTTTCAACCAATGTCTGAAACGGTTAGCAAGATAGAAGCTGCGTTTCCATGTTGTAAACATTTGCTGATCCTCTGGAACAGGAGGGATTTCGAGCGACTTTCTCCTGTTTTCTCTATCAATTTTTTTCCTTTAAGATGGTAGTCGATTGCGCCCTTCGCCGTTTCTACTCACAACTGCTATATTGCGCCCTTTACTGTCACTTCCGAATAGAACTCGCGCGTCTTGCTACGCTGATACGCTCTTTAAGCAAAATACCCGACACACCTTTTGGCAGCCAGTCCGAGCCTGCCAAATGATGAATATTTTGTTGTTCTCTCGCAGTGCGATACAATCAAGGCAACTCTCTACCAAAGTCATAAACGATGTTTACAAAATTAGAGCGATCGAAATCGGACAGTGTATCCTTTAGAATTTCATAACACTGTAGGCGTCACTGATACAGTGTTAGAATATTCTCAAGGCACACTGTCCGATTTCAATTCATCTAATTTTGTAAACAACGTTTGTGACTTTGCTATATAGAGTTGCCTTGATACAATCTTAGTCAGACTAAAGTAAGCATTGAATCATTTGGAGATTATTTTGACGTTAGTTCATGCTAGGAACCAGTGATATGATTTTATGAATCGAAAATTTTGTAATTAAATTTCATACTTTTGAAAATCACTCCGAATGGAACAATGAACTGCTTGAGTGAAAATGAAATTAGAAGAAAGCTACTGTCGCGAAGTGATATTTAATCCGGTAAGTTATGACATCAACTCAACCTTTCAGATTCAATTTCACGAAGCCATTCCTGTATCGAGACTGCTACCAGACCTTGAACAATAATAAAATGTACAACAGAGCGCTACACCTTTAATATGAAATCAATTATGCTGTATATAAAGTATAATCGAATGTAATGGACAACTTAATATTCGTACCACTTAACTCCATTGCTCTATTGTCTGCTTGATTTAATGCTCATTAAACCATTCTGTGAAGAAGTTATATGAAAACGATAGCATTTGTAGGTATTAACCTTGGAGAGATGCGAGTTTATATTAACATTGAAAGTGAAAACGTGGGTAATATTGTCGGTTCATAGAGCTCTCCGGAAAGGCATTCAGCTATATTGAAGTGGAGTCGTCGTCGCCCCAAAATATTGACATTTGCTTCGAAAGTATTTTCCTTTTTTCGATAACTTTCCCACTTTTCTTTAATAAAATAACCTTCTTCCAATTTGAAGCCGACAATTTCAGTTTTTTTTAGCAAACAGAATTAATGTAATTGACCCAGTGAGTTGCTGATGTAAGTTCATATGTATCATATTGCCGTATCACATTCCGAATACCGCTAACTCACGGTTCGTAGATTTTATATTAAATGTCTCAAATGACGGTGCGCATACCACAATTCCAAATGTTAAGCAGAACGTGGTACTCAGCATACATTTGAACAAGTCTGTAATATAAGAATGGTTGCAGACGCTTGGAAGCAAGCTTCACTACCATTTTCGCTTGGAGGCTTGGGAGTTTGGAGAATAGTCGACCTGGCTCTTCCAGCACTCTTTCAATCGAAAGAATTGTCAAACGAACTACAGGTAAATTCAAACATCGTCATCGAAGCAATCGATACCCTGCAAACAATCCCGGAAGAACACATACCAGCAACAGATGGGCTTCGCGAGTTCCACAAAAACTGGGACTACCCTAAACAGCTATCGATTTTCCTAGAGTTACTGGACAATAGTCATCCAAGAGACAGGACACGATTACTTGCATCATCCAAAAACAGAAGTGGTTGCAAGTGATATCATCCTTTGAACTTGGCTTGCTTATGGACAACAACGCTACCCGAATCGCAGTTGCTCTTCGCTTAGGTGGTAAAATATGCGAAAAATATCTTTATAGATGTCGAAGTGGTCTATCCTGCATAAGAAGCGCTAACAGAGTACCTACACATAGTGTCATTAACAAAGATTATGTCCCAAAGATTGACAAAGATTGATTTTCCGAACCTGCTCGAATCTCCAGGAAGTCGAAAAGATACTAAAGCCCCCTGATGGCGTAAAAATCATTCCTTGGGAACACGGCAAGTCACTGTTATGGGACGCAACTGTAACAAACACACTAACTCCTTCGTATCTACATCCGCCAGAGAAACATGATTGTGTGAAGTAAATTCAAAAACCCACCGGCAATATTTTCACAGCAAATTAAAAATTGTAAATTCTTCGTTCATCAATATTCGTCTAAAATTTTTAATGAAACAAATCCACCCAGCGATATGTTTTCAACAACATTGCGTCCACCGTTACAATAATTCTATTTCGTCCGTTGCCAATATTAGGCGTTAAAAAAGAAATGTTGAAAGTCAAAAAGTTGTGGAATGACAATGTCAAATTTAAATAAATTTGAATTTTGCCTCACCGAATGGATATGCAATAGCAAATTCAAACAATATTCAATTAATTGGTGGCTTTCATCAAAATGGTTAACCATCAATATCGAATTCAAAATGATTTGTGGAAACACAATTTAATGTTAATGTTAATTGTAAACTGCCTAATGTGGTGATACAATATAAAATGTAGAAGGTGAAATGGAATTAACAAGATAGAAATTAGTATCGACTCTAATCGATTTACCGTTCAATTTAAATGAATTGGAAATGAATAATTGATTTAAGTGCAACGACAGTATGACCGTACGTATCTGAATGAAATTCGAATTCATAATTATTTAATCCGATTCAATGGCGCGAAAACCACAACACAACCATCATTCAATGTTCTCTGTACGAAAGATGAAAGTCATTAGATGATATCAACACAAAAATGCTCTCTAAATTAATCATTGCAATAGGTGCAGAGATCCATCGAAAGTCAGTGCTGTAACATTATTTATAACACTCAAGTATAATCTATTATTTCGTAAATCTCTCGATGGTTTGAAGAACCTCGAGATATAGTCCTCGTAGTTTCAACTCGAGTAACGAGAAAAATTTACTGAATATTGCATTGGAAAAACAATAGTTGGTTTTGGGTTTCGAAGTACTAGATTCCGTACTTCGATTGATAGTAACCGAGGGTATAACAACTGTGGAAAAAATCACAAAAAATCAAGAAAAAATGCACAATTTAGTAGAATCGCACACTGAATGTGCCTGTTACAAACAGTTTTTTTTTAAAACAATAAACAATAAAAACCTAAATTCATGTGAGAATTGTTGACTTCTGCGTCGAGGATGCAACTTTTTTTAAATAAGTTATATTGCTCGGTAATTTTAGATGCTATGACCGAAACCATCATTCAAGCTGATCAGAGAAATATTGGCGATCATCGCATTTTTGAATTGAACCGTGGTTTACGGATCAGTTTTGTCTCAGCGTTTCTTGTGTCACTGAAAAAACTTTCAAAGAAAAAGCTTTCACTGTGTCAAGTGCGTCCTCAGTGTACAGAGAAAACAGAGAAAAAGTTAGTTGTTTCCTAAAGCTACTCAGACATGATGGCGAAGAATTATGTGAGGCCAAAGATTATCATGTCGTTTATAAACGCTTTCCAAGTCCTTTTACTTGCATTGAGAGGGCAGCCACCGGAAGGTCCTCAAACGTGTGTGCACCGCACCAGTGTATACTGTAAATCAACCTTTTTTTATTGTTATTTTACAAATGAAGAAAGTGTGACATTTCTTCCATCCGAAAGCTTTTCTATTGAACGCCAGTAAATTGTAATTAATTCCATCGTTGTTGTTAAAATAACACTACAGTCATTTGGACTCAATTAATGATATACGTCGGAACTCCATTCATTATCCGTTTCGGATTGTACTGTAAATGAATTATCCTCAAGACCTCACTTCGAACATATATAACCAAAATTCAATCCATACACAAAATGTACAATAGTCCTTGCATGGATTTGAGTTTAGTTAATTCGGGTGGTATACGGGTTTGGTGTGTAGCAAAAAGCCTACAGATGAAACGACTTAATAAATTATCGCACAAATTTACATAGAAAATTAATTCAAAACACCTTTCACGATCACAGTTTACATTGCTCATCGGAAGTTTATTCCAGAGTTAGGGTAAGGGTAATAATGTTCTCCCCCCCAGCGCCTATACGACATGTATGCACCCGCCGTTTTATAAAACGATAGATACCAGCCTATTCATGCTATATCCATTAGTTGTGTTTATGTGTACCACACACAGCATAATCTGAAAACACTAAACATAAAGTACAAAAGAAATGTGCTGTGTTGGATGAACGATGATGGTGTAAAACTGAATGTACTTAGTCATCAGCAAAAGTATAATATACAATACCTCGACGAACATTTGAAATGTTTGCTGTTATTGTTTATGGAATGTTGGAAACAAAATATGAGCAAACAATTAGAGGAGACTCTTTCGGAGCGCGTTTGCTTTTATAACCATGTATAGCTTCCATCATTTCTGTTTTCAATTAAAATTAAGATGTTGAATACTTGAAATGCTAATCTTGATTCTGTTTTCTCAACAAATTACTCCCGCTGCCATGTCTCGTCAACAATTAGTTTCGATGCAACCACTGAGTGGCACACATAAAACTTAAGGAGACCTCGGAGCTTTAACCAATCTTGCAACAATAACACTCATGAAATTTTCGTTTCCATGTTAACACTCTCACTGCGAAATAAGCAACTAGCGCAACAACGGAGTAGCGACGAAACGAATTTTTTGTATACAGTGAACGTGATTTATATTGTTGTTGAAGAGAGGTTAATGGAGTTGATATACAAAGAAAAATAAAATGAGTACTATACGTCAGGAATCGGACGAATTATCATCCCACAAAAAATTAACGTGTGTGTGTGGTATACTTGAATCGAATTTATATTATGTGGACATTGACATGGATTATGAGGCTTCAGCTTTTGTTTGTAGAATTTATGGGCTAGATGTAAGTATATTGCTAAACGCCAAAGCTATGTTTATGCTGCGGCTGCCACAAAAGATAGAGAAACATATCAAATAGAAAATTAAAAGTTGTCGTAGGGTAAATCACAAACAAAACAAATTCTACAGCCTCGTTCCATTTTTTCTCTCCTACGTTGTAGTGCCAGTGATACTGTTTCCTCATTTTAGAATTCGAGTTTTATGGTAATCAGTCAAAAACCCCTTAAAAAAGGTAAAGATTCTTGTATGTCAATTCCAAAATAGCTGATATCGCTGTGGGATGACGCATTTTACGCATAAGAGTCTGCGAAGCCCTCAAATTTTTCTTGATAGCATTGAGTGAATTGACAATACTTTTCTTGGATAACACTGTGTGAATGCCAGGAAGTCTCAGGTCATCGTTTTTTAGGACTATAGGCCACTTTCGCCGAATTTGCTCCCACCTATTCTACTCGATGGGGTAGTCGTTCCGTATGATGACAAGGTTCTTAATCTGGGGTTGGTCATGGATAACAGACTGACCGTTAAGGATCAAGTGAGCGTGAAAAAAGTAGACTTGAAAACGATCAACAAATTGAGAAAAAAAGTCCGTTTTACTCAAGTTCCGTTCGCGGACAGACAAATATTTTTTTAATTGCTCGCATCTAGGAGAAGGTTTGCCCTTACCCTGGGAATCGAATTCGACGTGTTACAAACGTAAGAGTGAAAGCATAAGACCTTCGTAGACTTGATAAACACTTTTGAAATTTATTATGCTCTAAACAAACGCGTCATCAAGAACGTGTTTCGATCTAAATTCTCTTTGTTATAGTTTCGTCAGGCATCCAAGAACAAAGAGAATTTTGGTCAAAACACGTTGTCGATGCTTCGTTTGTTTTGAGCGTATTCCATCTCATTTTCTAGACATATGGATCTAATCTGGTTCTGGGTAGGGAAGGGAAACCGGTATTCTCAAAACCGGTAATACCGGTATTAGCTGAATACCGAAACCGGTTTTACA
>JANTFA010164260.1:0-10113 GCA_026413405.1 Phytosciara flavipes
CGTAAATATTCCTTATTCAAGTCCGCCAGCATATCCATTTGCATTCGGTTCTCGTAGAAGACATGAGCGTAAGACAATGAATTGGCGCTGGGTATGCCTGCCGCAACGAAAAACTTCACCCACGTATCTGCAAATAACACCGAAATATCGAATTCAGACATTGCTTCATCTGTTCGGTGATTGAAGATTTACTCACTTGCTGTCGCTTGCATCCTGGAGAAAATTCGATGCCTGTTATTGTGAAATTATTATACCGCCAACGCAGTAATTTCTTCAGTGAATGCTGCAAGCAGTTCTCTTACTTTTTGTGTTATTCAAAGGACATTCGCCTCGAAATAAATAAATTTCTTTTATGGCATTTAAAATATGGACCACTGAAATGTCAAACTGCTTGAAAAGCTGCTAGAAAAAAATTTGACAGTCAGTGGTGCCAACAGTGCCGACGGAAAAGACGATAAAGGTAGATGAAAGAAAGAATAGAGCGCAAAATTTGAAAATTGTCGAAGTCAATAAAGTGTAGAGGGATTCTTTTGAAATTCATAAGGTCAAAATCGGCACTGTTCGAATGACTTATTCATATATCCCTGCATAGGGTTAGGCCCTGTGTAGGTCTTCGAAACCCGACTTACATTGGTCCGACCTATCTTGTGTGATGTGTGTCCAGTGGTGTATGTTCAACGCTTTTTTTGTCTACGACTAGTGCTAGCAAGAATTTTCCGATTTTCTACACATTTTGACTTTTAGGGACAGCGTTTAAACATTTAATGTAATTCATGGCCGATATCCGGATCTCGCATTCGCAATTTACTTGTTTCTTCTTGTATTTATCCGAATCGCTTTTGTCGCTGTCGCATTTGGCCGGCCCAAGTGTGCTTCGGTCTTCCCCTTTTACCACTTTAGGGATGTCTATCGAAAGATCTTTCCTCGCCACATTACTTTCATCGTGGGGGTAGACTTTAGCAAACCATTCGCGTCTCTCGTTTTTGACTTTGTCGACGATGGTTTCTTTTATGTTCAACGTGCCTGGCATATGTCCACTCTTGATGTGATCCAACTTTATGAGGCCAAGGGACATACGGCAAATTTTCATTTCTGCTGTTGTGGTCAGATCTGGATCTCTGACAAACTTTTGAGATTTGGTGGCATATGCTTGTCGCACAATACTCCTGAAATTTTGTTGTCATTTAAACCAACATACACTGATCCTATAAATAACGGCATCCTCACAATTTCCCATCTTTTTAATTACCGAGCCAAGATACTTGGAGCTGGTACATGTCGGCATGACGTTCCACTTGATAATTATGTCTGGCGATGAAGTTTTGCTTAGAATAATGTACAATAAGTTTAAGCTCCAAACGCTGATTTCAGTCGACCTAAGAAGAATTCACATGTATGACAAATTGGAAATCGTTATAAAGATTAGATTTCAGACTAACTAACATACAAAGTCTCGCTCAGAAACGGCCGTTCTGGTGGAGTGTAGCGCCAAAGTTCGCCGAGGTTAAAAAAATTCAAAAGAATCGACCAAACAGGTGAAAAGACTCGGTTTGGCGAATTTAATTTTCGCATGAGAACAATGCAGGGGACCCTCTGGAACGTTCCAAGCTTAAAACACCGAGTACTCGACACTTTGACTAAAAGATTGTTCAAGCTCACCATGATATGATATGGGCTGTCGATAAATAACTTCCACTGTTTTTCGAGATTTTTAGACCCCCTCCCCCTGCGTCCACCATTTTCCAATACCCTTACATGGCGTCTCCACTTTGGCCAGACCCTCTCCGCCCTTCAAGATGGACGTCATTTGTGGACAGCTCCATACTGAATGTTGTGAACATGTATTGAAATCAAATTCACCAGAAACTGGGAGTCCGTAAAGTTCGTGATCCACAGAGCATTTGCATATGGATAAAACGATCCATCAACTCTACGAAAAGCAAACCTTCGGAGTAGAATTTTAAAGCTAAACGATATTTGATAAAACAAAATTCTGTCGTAACAAAGCTGAAAGTTTCACCTCTGAGCTCTAGTGATATCATTCATTTTAGAAGCCATAACACATACGGACTGCGTCATACTTTTCTCTTTAAGAGATTATTTGTTCCAATTATGCCTCAATCATAAACTATAAAAGTTTACGGCACGAATTCATAATGCAATTTCTTTCAATTGTAAAATTTCGGCATAATTTTCTATTCGCAAACGTAATAATTAAATGTTTATTACATGTGTGTGTTGGTTCAGTAAAAACCAAATTTTCCTGTTTTAAATAATCCATGAGAGTAATATGCTTCCGTTTTTGTATGAAATCCGTTTAATCTTAATGCATACGAAATTGAACAAGCTGTGCACCGTAGTACGTTACCTACGTTATTGTATACTTATACGACTTATACCATCCATACATTTCAAAAATATATATTTTCGATATCATTTTTAGAGATATTACACATTTGTAAACAAACAAAGTTTCAACGAAAAAACAAGGGGCTATTCACTGGGACAATTGGTGTGTCACGCATCAGGACAAGTTGGGTGGGGACTCGGGAATGCCATGTAAGAAGATAATTATCAAAAGCCAACGCTTCGAAAATATGCAATTGGTGTCACACAATTTTGGTCAGTGAGTAGCCCCCGTAGCCCCTCGATGAAAATGGATTTTTATGGAAATGCTTTCTGTTATTACATGCATCGTGGATGGGAACGAGTTTTGATATTGCTATTATATGATCAATAGTGGATCTAAATGGCATTTATTGGAGGTGTTATTGTAGTATGGTGGTGTGCAGAAATTATTTGTTAGGAAAATCACAATATAGTTGGTTCCGAGTCAAATTTCGTTGAATTTGCCCTCTAACAGAGATCTTTCGAACATTTCCCTTTTTTTAATTATACCTAATTCATAAGAGAGCTTTTGACTTCTGCACCGAGTGAGCCACTCTTGAAATTTCTGTTCTATTGCCTGTTTGTAGATGCCATGGTTTAGACAACAAAGCATCGTGGTGTGAAAAACATGGTCCGAAGGAATAAAATAAGAATCTTCAACAAACACGATGTTTGCTGCCAGAGCGAAGCGAACGTCGTAATTTACACCATTAAGTGCGCTGTAGATTCGAAAAGAAACGCAAAAATATTTGTTTTGACGCCCCACTTTTCTCTCTAGAAATGTCATTCGACTCAATGTCAGCGAAGCTTAATTTAGTCTGTTGAGAGGAGAAAATAAGACACATGAATCACATGAATGGATTATTGATGACCTAATCAAAATTAAAGTACTTCCGCCGGAAGTCTTCCGGGTTATGAACATGAATAAAGAGCACTATTCATGTCGTAAGTGCGCCAAAAACATTTGAATTTTCAATGTCGATGAAATGATGACTAGCTTAAAATGATATTTCATAATGCAAGATGTTTCATAAATATAATCGAAGGGAAACTGCACCCAAAACTGGTGTGACCCGACTTTCTGAGACTTTGTATGGAGCTAAGAGTAATGACCTGGAACTGCATGACGTGGCAAAGTTTCCTACATTCTGTTTTGCTAGTGCATCATTATCATTGGATAGCTATGGCTGAGAACATGATGTTCCCTCACTATTGCAAACTATTTTCATTACTCAAATATGCATTTTATTGCACACGGGATGTCATCATATCTTTTCTCAATTTCTTCTTTCACAGCCATTGATCTCAGTTTCTATTCGGATTCATATTCAGTTGCAAATAAGACGCAAAGACAAACGAAATCAAAAGTGATATTTCTACCTTTCTCATTCGAAGAACGAAATCCGTTGAGCATGGGAATTATAAGGTTTGTCATATTTCTTCTTGAAAAAGGTTCACATAGAAGAGTTCATGATTGTTTTTTTGCTCATCATACCAACTGATCCTTTTACCATTAAGCAAATCTTTCATCAAAATTTGTGTTTGTCCTTTAAGGATTGTCGTATTTGCTGCTTTGGGACTGGGATCATTGTGGATGATTCATTTATTAGCTCAGGACTTTAATAAAATTAGCAAACCTGCTGCAAATGCTCTACGTTTGCTTATAAGTAAAAGAGACTTGAATGCTGTTTCGGACCGGATGGACAGAGTGAGTGCCTGAAATCTTCTGTTACAATTTTACTTAACGTTTCACCAGCTAATTGCCATGCTATCCATTTCAAAATATAGCACTGTCGGTTCAGCCATTTAAAAACATTGCGTGTCCTAGAAATATGCTAATGTTTTGATTATAAATCTGTGAATGTTAATTATTCCGAGATGTAAAATGATAACGGGGTGATGAATTGCGTTTGTCTATTTGTTGATTTGCAAACAAATTTGAATTAAATTCGAATAATTAATCGAGCGAAGAAAAAAACATCTAAGTGTTGTAAGATAAGTAGAGTTCAAGGTGACAATAATATTGTTTGTGTTTACGTTCAGCGAAAATGAAAATTGCAGTTCGAAGTGGACTGTTTAGTATAGATTGATATATTTAGGGCAATGGAGCGGAATGTTAACTGAAAGCATACCGTGCAAAATATATGTAAACACTAGCAGCAATGCAAACCAAAGTAGACCCTTAAGGTAGCATTACTACCAAGGCTTCATACTGGGAATCCTTTCTTCTTCTTTGCTCTATTTTTGTCTACGACTAATGTTTGCAAAAATTTTCCTGGTTTTTTAGTCATTTTGACTTTCAGAGTCAGCGTTCTTGTGTTAGGCCGGCCCAGCTGTGATTTGGTCTTCCAATTTTACTCACTTTAAGGATCTCTATCGAGTTTGTATGACGTGGTGAAGTTTTTGCATGAAAAGTGGTGTGTCAACCGATTACCTGTTTGGCAAGACCTCCTCAGTAAAAAACTTTGGTTACCACAACTACATTCACGGAGTTCAAGTTTAAGGTGAAAGTGGGATGAAATTATTGTATATCATTACTAGAGATGAGTAAGTTGCCCGAAGATGTTGTTTTCGCGTCGTTTCGCTTAGCGTTTCAAAAATACGATTTGGGTCAGGCTCGAGTCGAGCCGAGTTTCAATTTTACCGAGTTCTCCGGGTTCTCATGCCTCAAAAATATAATTCGTTATGGCTCAAGTGGGTCTACCACCATAACAGCCTTGATGTAGGTGTGTTGAGTAGCGTTAAAAACTCATTTACCGATGGCCATTTACCTGTAAAACATTATGCATGCTCGTTCGGAAATTTGTATTTTGACTAGTGTGGTTGCATCAGTAGTATTCGGCTCGAGTAATTCAAACACATACCCCAACAACGTATCGTACAAGGTATCTGTACGAATTGAAACCGCAGACCTATAACCTCTCACCAACACATTTAAATATGAAAACAGGCATATACACTAACTCGATTTACGGTCTCGTTAATATATGATTTAGTGCATAATGTTCGTTAACATACTACTGCTTATGATCGAGTTATTGGATGTATACATTTAGCTCAATACTTGATGACTTCTAGGTTGAAGACTTCAACATTGATTGGCCGAAAATTCTGAAGTTTGATCCATTAAAATGTGCCCTTTCGCTTATATGTGAACTAACTGCTGGCGCTGAAATTGACAATTCTGAGGCAGCAAAAATCAAAGCTCTAATACAGTGAGTGGTCGTAAAATGTATGACAAGAAGATAAACCAAGAAATAATTGTTATGTTCGAAGGTACTCCATTCGTAGAGGCGCACCAGACGAGATTGACAAAGCGTACAAACTTGGAGAGGCGAATTCTAATCTATTCAGCAAGTGCCATCAGGAATATCCCTTCTGTCCGTATAGTGCAAAAGTGATGTTAAAACTGCTCGATTTACATGTGACTTTATTTGGTACAAGCGCGGAGCGCAGTAATTGAAAAGTTTGTGATATTTTAGTGTTCTTAAATAAATATTTGGAGGTTTTCCGAATCGCTTTGTGACATCAGCAAACATTACACTAAGGTATGTTCGAATTAAGGTCTCACGTGAGAGAAAAACCTTCCCAACTTGTGAAGGCTTGTAGGTAACATGCAGAAGAAATAATTTACAAAAGAGATCCGCTTGAAAGTATACAAGGAAAATTAATTGAAATCCCATTTTGACTATGAAAGTCTTGAATATTTATTGCCAGTCAAAACGAAGATGGAAACAACAACTTCTTCGATTAACGAACGCAAACATCCTTCTTATTCATTGAAACTCTTAGTACAGTGTGCTGTAAGGTGTAACATTGGCGAACGACGTCAGAATGGAGCGATAGAATTAATTTTTGTATTTATGACTTCCTTGCAAAGCATGTAACGGCATCGTCACTGTTTAATTGCTGTTTTTTTCACAAAATTTTAACATAAAATAAAAAGAACGTAGCAGATGCTGCGACGTATAATAACCCACGCAACCATAACATATCTTTACGTGCTTCTGCAGCTTTTGAAGTGATTTACATAGAACGTGATATTTTCAGATATCAGCATTTTTTTAAATTGATGTTGATTCCAAATCTTTTACTTCATTTCTTTGAGCATACGTTTTGCTTTATCACACCGAATTAGCCGAAGTTTTTCATTTCTGTCTGTAGTAGATTTCAATGCAATTCGTTACGAACTTTTGCACTGTTTACTATGAAACCATCTTTCGATGCTATTCATTTGGTAATCATAAATGAAAGCCAATTTCCATTTATCATTTTATCAACCGACTTGCGAGTCTTGTGATATAGCGACCATTAGGCTGGTATCAGCCACCACGAACATAAAACAGTACTTTCAATGAGCATTTGAAGTATGGAAACTTCAAAAGTTTACACACGCATTTGTGAATGTTTGCTTCTACACTGTGCCTATGGAATGGTAGATGCTACTTGCACCCGGATGCAAATAGTGTATAAAACACTATTTGCACTCGGGTGCAAATAGTGCTCGGATACTCACTCGCATACTATGGAAAGCATATATATATATATAGAGCGTGGATTGAGCCATTTTTATCACAATTGTCACTGAATGACGCCTAAGACATCGAATATTGGTCGTCCTAAAGATTCTGGCCAGAATGTCATTGGAATAAAACGCCAAACCTACAGAAAGAGAGACAGTGAACCGCCAGCCAAGAAAAAGTATCTTGACTTGGGTGTTTTGGAGCAATCTGTAACACTCATCCAATGGTTAACAAACAAATCGTGGCTCGAAATCCAGACAAAGAAGATTTCATATGGTGATGTCATTCAAGATCCGTTGATGTTCCTCCTGCCTCCTGTCTTGTAATATAAAGTTTTCGTTGCCATTTGTAGATGGAAAAATCAAAGTGATGGCATATGAAACAGTCGCGTCGTTAGAAGTTGTCGGTAAGAGTGCAAATAGTGAACAAAACACCCGGGTGCAAATAGTCACTAAGATCGTCCAAAGCATCATGCGAGGAGCCGAAAACTCGGGAAAAAGCATGAAGCATGAATTCCAGATTAAAGCTGCTGCCCTCCTTTTGAAAGCGTCTAATGGTTCTGCTATCCGATAAGTTGATCAAATTATCAATATTCCGGAAAACAGAAACGCTGCACGTCCGTTGATTGGTGTCTCCTATCATTTCCTGACATTTACTATTTTACTTACACTTACAAGATAAGTTCAATGAACAAATGCATGTAAGGAAGAAGAGTTTGAAATTGGATTTCTATGGTGTTGTTCCTAGGGCCGTTAATCATCTGAGAAAATGACATTTCCAACTTGTTTCCCAAGGACCTCACCTCCCCATCGAAGTGCAACGTAATAAGTGAACAGCTCCTAAGGTAAACACATCATTTTACAGGCTGTCGAGAGTTTATAAGAGAGTTTCGCTCGACCCCTACCGTCTGCAATGCAGACTCTGCATCGAGTGCTTCAAACGACATAATTTCAACAAGTAGCCCCCAGAACTCCGTACACGAGACTAAAAAATCGAATCAAACTCGAGAAACATTCGAAAGGTCAATCGTGAGTGCCCTTTCAAGTCCTGTATAGCTCTACTCCGTTATTACATACTTTCACTCAAAAGTCTAGTTAATATTATGAAACCCGATTCTGAAAACTTTCGTGGCGTCTCCTGTTGTTGTATTGAATAACACCAAGAAAGAAATTTTTTCTTTTATTTGATGAGATGTCTAACTGTAACTAATTTCTTTCGATACAATAACACGACTCACGACTCTTGTTTGCTTTGTCGTCGTTTGGCATTAGCATATATAATTTACACCGCGTACAATGTATACACACAGCTCAAAACTCATTAGTCATTTAATTCAACAGTTTTATTCTAAAAATAAAACAAAACCCAAAATTGTTCGTTCAAAGCTCTCTATAAAGTCGTTTAAACAAAGCCATCATAAATATCAATATTCGCCATACTGTTTAAATTGCATTCGTGCGATAGCAGAGTTGATAATAAAGCCACGAAAAAGTGTCATGTGTAAGTGCTTCAGTCGATGTGTACATAGCATTATATGTATGCAAAACGCTTTCGACTCTGGCTCTCTGTAACTATTTACAGATATTATTGCAGTATGCCCCGTGAAGCAAACATATCTCTGAAAAGATTCAAAACAAAACAACAACAAAAAAAAACGTTCGTACTCACAAAAATATATATTTCCCCAACGCGGCATATCACCGGCAGTGGGGATAGAACCAACAATCGGTTCGTATCGTACACAGGCGCATCTCAGTTTTCACACTCAGAATGAACGTAACGGCACAGTAAAAAAAAAGTTGCCCTTTTGCTCTATGGAACATACAGCAGTCCCTTTTCAGAGAATCAAAGATTTCTTTTTTTTGGTGTGTGGAAACAGTTCGGGTTCAACATTCCTTGCACACACAACCAGTGTACACTTTCTTAATAGCACAGTATATCCGGGTATAATATCGTCTTCCGTTCGGTCAATTTAAGAAATTAATTTATTTTCATTGAAAAATTACATTTTCATGGTAATTTTCGACGGGCAAGAGTTAAATCGTTTCCATTGTGGAATATTGCTGTTGTTCTGGATCTTAGGTACACGGCAGACGAATTCGAAGTGATCTATTTCGGAGTGTTTATTTTCATAAGTTTTTTTTTGTTGTTCTGCTTCTTGTTTCTTAAATGAAAAGAAACCGAGTGCAAAGTTCGTGCAAACATTTTCGACATTTTTATCTGCTTTGTGTGTGGCTTTTATAATCTCATCTAGTAAGTGTAACAACATCTTTTTTTCGGTTTAAATACAGCAGAGACTGTTGGTGTTTACGATTACAGTAAATATATTGAGCGGCGATAACAAAAATGTTTTTATTTATTTGAAACCGATTTAGGTTTAGCTTTGTATTTATATCGTTGGATGTAATTTATTATTAGCCAAGGACGGACATTCAATTAGCGCGTTACGGTGGCCTAAACCATTTGTTTGTACAACAAGTGTTTATGAATTTATATGCTTTCATTGGTGTGTTGTACAGCAAATCATATTTATCGAAAATAGTTTCACATTCGGCAGAAGCGTTCACACACAACACAACTCACGTAAGAAATGTGTGTGTGCATACAAAGTTCAAATCAACAGTTTTCCCACTTTACGCATTTTAGTAACCAAAATGTCTTTAAGTTGAATCCAACAACATTTCAAACATTTTTCGAGTGATATAATTGAAATGCCAGTTTTGAATACATTAAATGCGAATCAGAAGTTTGAATTTTTCAACTACCGGGAGTTGCGGGAATTGGGCATAATGTGTGAAAATGTCAAATTGATTCGGAACCTTCAAACAACGACGCACTTTTTAATTTCTAAATAAAAAAAGGCTTTTACAGGTCCTACTCGCTCTGACTAAGCTTTTAATTACAAGACCCATTGATGCAACAAATTTGAACATTTTTTTGTCTTCAATAGTCCAACTGCTTCACTTTTTTGTTGTGAAGATAAACGTGGCAAACTTAGGTTAAAAAGTGGAAAACGTCGATTTGATTTAAGCTGTTCTAAGTTTTCTCCATTTTTGAGCTCTAGACCTAAAATTTTGCACATTTAGTCACAACGTACTAAATCCATTCATTTTCTTATAATTCGCTAAACCTTTCACTTCAATTGCCTTCTTATAAGTACAGCCTTGTTCACAACCTCTTTTCTTGGCTTACTTTGAAGCTT
>JANTFA010164271.1:0-10112 GCA_026413405.1 Phytosciara flavipes
TCACCATGGTGCGTTTTATGTTTGATGAAAAATCAGCAGTAATTCAATTCTTTTTGGCGCACTAAATATGTGGATTACGAACGCCTAAAATCACGAATTTCAGACCTCCACTCCCCCCATCGCACGCCAAAATGTATGGAGAAAATTTCAAAAATGCATGAAGTGTACGCTTTTGTCAGACCCCCTCCTACTATAGAGCGTGCGTAATTTGTGAATGGCCCCTAAGCCACGGAGGACAGCCATATCTTCACATATCTGTTAATGGATGGCATTGCGGCTCTTCTGCAAAATTTTTTCATCTTTCGTCCGTTTTCAGCTATAAAAGCAAGGATGGCGCCACTTGAAGAAACTATCAGTCCTATGTCGAACCGTAATTTCAGCTGAGAAAATCAACAGATGTCGCTAGTTGAAAAACGATGATAAAATTGATCTAAATATGAATCACTTTATCGGTATCAGTTTATCGGATCATTATTTTCGGTACACAGAACCTACATGGGTACTCAGACGTGTTTCAAAATAAGATTAACCATTGCAGTACTTCTAGCATGAACATAAGAAATATTCGGGAGCTTATGCAATCGAAATAGGCCCTGCATTAATTTTGTGAAAACAGGAGTCATATTACATGGTACGATTCGAACTGTACACTCACACGATACAAAAGTTTGCAGACATATTTAGGTTTCCACTACGTACGAGTGTTCATGCTAGGAGCAGTGCTATGTGATTCACACTTAGTCATACTCGCACGACTCGCACTAATAATGCAGTCAGCTTGAAGATAGCATTGGCTCTGCGGGCTCTGCAACCATGACGTTTGGTAATCGATAAAGCAGATTTTTGTTTTTGTTCGTACAATCGAGGTGTGTATCCTTTGTTTACATTCACTCTTTCTGACACAAAATTGTAAATTTCTAATAAGTTGCGGAAAATCAGTATATCGCGGTGTCATCATTGATTTTTCTTTTGGAAAATAAATTCAAGTTAAATAATGGCTGAGGCAATGAACGAGTCAGAGACGCAGGAAACCGATGGTGACTCGAATTGGATCTCATTGAATGTAGGAGGAAAAGTGTTTTTGACCACTCTCAGCACCCTGATCAACAAGGAACCGAACTGTATGCTAGCCAAAATGTTCTCGCAGAAGTCTCTCATCAAGCCCAGCTGCCTCCGAGACGGATCATATTTAATAGACAGAAGTTCGCAATATTTCGAACCGATTATAAACTACCTACGGCACGGGCAACTCATTCGCGACGATGGACTGAGCTTGGATGGAATATTGGAAGAAGCCCGATTTTTTGGCATCGAAAGCCTCATACCAAGATTGGAAGAATTGATTTCCATTAGCCATAATGCCGATAATATGCCACTGACGAGGCGAGACGTTGTTTCATCGATAATTCAAACGGCATACGTTTCCGAGTTGAGATTCCAAGGTGTCAATTTGACTGGAGCTGATTTGAGTAAATTGGACCTACGGAACATCAACTTTAAGGTGAGCGACCATCGTCGTATCGATGTTTGAATTAAGAAACCTAATTTGTCCTCCATTTTCAGTTTGCTTGCTTGTCTCGCTGTAAGCTGAATTTCGCCAATTTAAATTACTGTTGCTTGGAACGGGCAGACCTATCCTACGCTAATTTAGAAAATGCCCAGCTGTTAAGCGTCAAGGGATCATGTGCGAATATGGAGGGCGCTAATTTGCAGGTCAGTTGTCGGTTAGCAATTCGAGATGCATATGAGTCCATTGTCAAAATATTCAGGGCTGCAATTTCGAGGATCCATCCGGTGTGTCCAAGTGTGTGTTGGAGGGAGCCAATTTGAAAGGGGCGTGCCTAGAAGGCAGTAACATGGCTGGTGTTAATTTACGTGTGGCAAATCTGAAAAATGCAAATTTGAAAAACTGCAACCTGAGAGCTGCTATTTTGGCAGGAGCAGATTTAGAGGTACATGACATGGAGGGACGGTGTAATTCGATAATTTGTTTCTAAATGCTAAACGTTTTAGAGGTGTAATCTGTCGGGAAGCGATCTACAAGAAGCTAATCTTCGCGGTGCTAATTTTAAGGATGCAGAGCTGGAACTGATGCTAACTCCACTGCACATGTCCCAGGCCATTCGATAGAAATATTCAACTTTGCTCGTACAAAATAATTTATTTAGGAGCCGCATTCGTCATTTAGGGCTATTTATGAATTGAGTTATCAATAATAATAAAAACAAAACAAAACGTTCCAATAGCAAGGGAATTCACATTGTTGGCCTCGGATGTAAGAACAACTTTACAAAGTGTGGCGCAGTTCCGCTGTGTACTTTAGCATATTTAGGTGAAACTGAACCTGATCAACAACTACAACTCAGTCGAGTGACACTCTCATTTCAGGATTGGCTCTGTCTCTGTTTTTATAATGCGCGGATCGGATTGAATTCGGACCATACGAAAATGACTCAAATGGCTCGTAGAAAGCTCGACAGAAAAACATGCTCATCGAAATGGTCAACTTCGGGTTGACCTGTCAGGTTGAAGCCTAACTTGACTGGTTTACCGATTCCGTTACCTCACAATGAGTTCGAACAAACTTTTAGTCAAAGTGTCGAGTACTCGGGGTATAAGCTTGGAACGTACCAGTGGAGTTCTCAGCATTGTTCTCATGCAAAAATTGAAATCGCCAAACCGGGTCTCTCTTTGCTTCGTCGATTTTTTTCTTTATTTTCCAGGTGCTAAAACTCGGCGATTTTAAAGTTTGCATGAGAACAATGCAAGTACACTCGACACTTTGACGAGAAGATTGTTCGAGCTCACCGTAGGTCGCAGTGTCAATTTTGTTTGCAATCGAATGCTTACTAAAAATCATAGGTACCCAACAGGGTCCATTGTTGGGCTTTCAACGAGGTGCTTTAGTCAATCTCGCCTTATCCAATTTGAGCCTTATTTCTGTGTAATACGTTTTGGTCATCTCATTTGAGTTTTTATTTTATTTCTAATGCCACAATCGGCCACACTGTCACATTTTACTAGTACACTTTCTGATTCTAACTATTTAAGAAGAAAAAATTTCAGACCATACAGCCTAGGAGGGGGTAGAGACTCAGGACTCAGCCGATTTTTTTCTAATTTCCGGATAGAGACAGTTGTTGTCCGTCTCTGGAATATTTGAAAGACGGAATCTACTTACGTACGAATTTTCGAGGGGTTCCTCAACTTTTGAAATTCATTAGGACTATGTAAGCCCGAAGAATTCCTTCAATAATAATCACGGATTAGAAGGTGATTGAGAATTGAGGGGCCTATCTAATACTTTACTTTGGATAATTCACGGCATGATTCTGTGTGCTCAAGACGTTTCCAGCAAACAACTAAAATAACTAAGACCGGTAGCAGATATTTGACTAAAATTATTGCGATTGCGTAATAGACTCGCAATGATGTGTAAATTACGAATCGATGAAATGCAAAATTTCCGGTTACGAAAATTTTCCATAATAGGAGTCAGTGCGATTAAGATATCCTGTTTCGGACGGCTATTAAATCCGTTATCAATAAGATCGATAAAAAATAAATGAAAATCTCCGGCTAACTCTGCTGTATGATAGCAAAATGTGTGTCATATCTTTGAGGAAGTACTAGACCCAATGAAATCACTGTTTTGATATACTTTGTCATTATTTGGTGTTCATTTTAGACAAAAGGTCAATCTTGTTTGAATGAATTTCGTTGTAAGATGATTGACCGTCGCCTAAATTCAACGTTTTAATAAGACGGGAACGCTGACTTAGTCAAGTGTTTCCATAATAAAATCCATTAAGAGCTGTAGTGAATGCTTGAAGTTAAAGACGCTTCGACTCAACCTAGGGCACAATGAGAAAGGATACCCTTGATGCGATACATAAATACTAAGCCCAGTTAACAAAATTCTGCCGACTTGAAAAAAGGCAGTGAGTCGGACGTCCGAAAGCAAATCGGTATGTATTGTCTCTTTCTCACTAACAATAAATTGTATCTTCCTTCTCTATCTCACTTTCTTTTTTTAAATCGGCAGAATTTGGATAACTGGGAAGGGAAGGCCTTGCGAGAAGTGAGCACTTTCATGCATGCCTTGGGTGACCGAGTTGAGAAAAATTCCTGTTGTGGAACGAAACATTTTTGAATTATGGCGCCAACGATCTAACCGATAACACTATGGAAAAATGAGCGGCCAATATTTGAAATCGTAAACAAAGCAAGATATCTAAGGAAGAGTCAATGAGAAAAGAAAACACCAACATCTTGCATCAACGAAAATAGTATCCTCTCGGATCCGGTTATATGTAATGATGTCTGATATAAGTGACAGATCAACAATCAATCGGAGCACTGGAACGAAACGTAGATTTGCACTCGAAAATGACTTCTGTAAACGGACCTGTAATCGAATGTATTTGCAAGAAGTAACCGCCGGCGTTCATTTCGTTTTCAACCAGGATGGCGAACAACTAATCCTTCCTTCGCACAAAGCAATGCTCGCAGCTAGCGAGAGTTCCGTGTTCCATTCAATGTTCTACGGAATTTTGAAGGAGGAAGGAAATGTTGTCATAACGGATTGCCGATTCGAATCATTCAAGGAATTTCTGCAATTCTTCTACTTGGCATCCGTGACGCTTACAATGGAAAATATAGACGAAGTCATGAACATGGTGAACAAGTACGACGTAACCGATTGTTTTAAAGTGTGCGAACAACTCTTGATGGAAAATTTCACCATGGAAATCGCCTGTTGGGAAGTGGAACTGGCTGTTGTTTTCAATCGGATCGATCTTTGTCAACGGCTGCTGACGAGAATGATGAAAGCCCCGAATGAACTCTTTGCTACCGATTCGTTCAAAAAGTGTACACCGAATGTACTGAAATTGATTCTTGGCTGCGAGCAAAAGAATTGTGATGAAAAGGCATTCTTTGATGCATGCATCAATTGGGCTGAAAGCATAGTTCCACTGAGAAAATGCTGGATCCATTGGATATGATAAATTTACGGGAGCAACTGGGCGATTGTTTGTATCTCATTCAGTTTGCTGCGATGAGTAACAAGGAAATAAACGAATGTATATCGAAATACAGCGACTTGTTTAGCAAGGAGGAGCTTATCGACATCATTGCTGTAATGGCTTCAAGCGAGACCGGCCATAATATGAATGCAAAATATTTTGTTCATAGAACACGAGTCAACATATTGTTTAAACCGACCGAATTCTCGTATGGCGCCGTTAATCATACGGAGAAGATTTCTCTTGTAACCAACAAAAAAGCTTTCTTCAGAGCTTTCGAAACGCATCGTATATCCCACGCTCATGTCGGTGAATTCCAAGGTTTAATGATCAAATCTTCCATCAACAACACGTTGCTTTAATCGTTAACAAACCAATGAAAGAAACAACAAGAAATTATATCCAATTAAGCCGACCGGTCGTCCTTGAACCCGGCATACAATATAATGTGAAATTCAAGTTCTCGATAGGCGATTTACCTAAAGAAGTATTCGTCACGTTGAAAAGTAATGAAAGGGAATCGCTATCCGTAAACGAATGCACCGTCGTTGGTAAATTCGGTTTCGGTCGGAGACGACACGACGGTTTATCAAATAAAATTCTTTATAAATTCGAAGCTTTTCTGAAATTTCTCCTTCTAGGTTAAATTGAAAAGACTGACGAAGACGAATCTTCGAGACATCTTGCTCTCTACTTTTCCATCTCCAGCCTGTGCAACTGACTACACGTACGAAATCTTGAGAACCGACGAATTTTCTGTTTTGTGGTTTATAGAAACAGACAATTTGAATAAATCACCGAACGAAAATTCAAACTAATTTAGTCATTCAGAGTCGGAGGTCACGCACCACATGACAATTATCAATCGTACAATTCAACAGCTTTTACAGCTTCCCTTTCCCGTCCTAATAGTCACGTTCAGTGTGTGATAGAGGATTTCTATCAGAACAGAGGTGCTGTTTCGGCCTCGGAGATGCTACGGTGGCACGTGGACAGTTTAGGAATCTGTACATCATCAGTTATTCCGTAGCTTCCTTCGTAACTGTATTGCTAATATCATGCATCACGCTAATATGAACGAGTAACGAGCATTATGGTATGATGTGTCTCACATCAAATGACCTAGTTTTGGACACTCTTTCCAGAGACGATCCACGCTCGTCAGACTCATCAAACAAAATCCGTCCAACAAATCAAATAAAACTCGGTAGCATCGTCACTGCAGTGGGACAATCAGTAGACTGGCAAATCCCAAAAAAAAACTTTTTCTTTTCGGACATGTCTTCGGAGAATGGAGAGCATGACCACAATACGTTCGTTTGTTCTACCTAAATCAATAACAGCTCTTACCAAAACGATTTGTCTTACCTCAGCGCTATCCGTTCTTGGTCCTCGGTATGGTACGGCGGAGTGGTACAAACTCTTAGCCAGTGAATACAGACGAACTCAAAACGGTCATTTCCTGAACACTCGTTAGGAAAAAACGTCGGTCAGCAGCAATGTAAACAATTATCCTCCGGATATCACTTATCAATGGGTAACGGCAAGACTCGCTTACTAATGGGCAATGGCGAAAGTTGAACACAGATTCGTTGACGAAAGAATCTTTTATACTTTCGAATGAAATACTAGACAGGTTACTACTCAAGCAGGTTACTACAGTCAGTGGATAAACGATTCATCCTTCATAGCCGGTTTCCACACCCTAATTTCATACACCACGGTCAAGGAAAACTCAATTTCAAATCCTTCATAGCGTACAGAGTACAAGCTTTTCGAAGGAAATCAGAGAACGGATTCGGCAAGTAGCTCGGATGGTAATCACTATACGTACTTTCTACATCACCTCTACGAACTTTCAGCACATCTGGCTCAATCAACCTATTCCCCTCTAAGTCAAGAGTTTTACGTTCACTATGAGACGTCCTAGCTAATCGTTGGTGAGATCGGTTTCGCTTTCTAATCGTACACCATCTTTTACACACTGATGTCTTGACTACCACTGTCGGTAAAGGAAGAATTGTAAGGGGCTGTCCATTATAAACGACGTCCACCATGATGGGGGGTCTGGCCACAGTGGGCACGCCATGTTAAAGGTATTGGAAAACGGTGGACGTCGTTTATGGACAGCCCCTAACTGAATTCTGAGGTTACGTAGATGGAGTTAACACCCCTCTTTGTCACACAACCAAAAGACACTCCCAAAAATGGTATAGATTGTCACGCAAGCGAGCCCTATAACACCTTTCCACCCTTGTAACGACCCCTTTGGCCATTGATTACTGATCAATCAGCCAGTAATTGTTGTCCAATGACTGCTCCAACATCGCAATAATCAATTCCAATCCATGTGACAAAGAATATCAATGGCACCACGTGCGTCACATAGTCTTTACTTTTGAAATTTCAGGCGGCGTTGGTTAATTTTCGATTTGAAAAATGCGAAAGCTTCGGGATGTCTAGCCTGCCTTAGGTAGACATGGCATCAATGTGAGCACAAATGATGTTTGATCATGTTGGGACAATGATTTCATTTTGTGAACGAACTGCCGTTATATGAATTGGTTAGATTTGAGTTGCCGATTCTTAGTAGTTGAAAACCGTTGAATCTGAAGCACTCAGAGGTTATTCAGTGCCGACCTATACCTTACCTCATTTAGTCGACAGAGTTTGATCATTTATACGTTGGCAGCCATCCGATTGCACTCACTCTTAGTGTACGGTACGATAACATGGAAATATTTAATTTCACAGTGACGCGATCACCATTCTACCAGAAGCGTGTTCACCAGAAGAGACCACCATTACAACCAAAAGATTCAATGTTTTGTCTTACAATTTCAAATACTTTTTATTCGTACATTAAAACTGTACCCAAAAAATACAAAAAGTGTCGAATGTCTGTTTGGTGTTTATTCGAAGAGACCTGCAAGCAACAAAGAAAAATGCCAAGTTTAACAACACGCGCCACCACAAACATATCCGCACCGCATCGACACTTACCGAAACCCATATCATCGTCAGATCCTTCATCGGATTCCTCTTTCTTTTCTTCCTTCTTTTCGGCGGCTGGAGCAGCGGCAGCTGCGGCGGCTGGGGCAGCACCGGCTGCTGGAGCGGCACCAACACCTGAACCGATGTTTGTGATCAAGTCCTTAACATTGATACCTTCCAAGGCTTTGGCGAATAGACCAGGCCAGTATGGTTCAACATCAACGTTGGCGGCTTTCAAGATGGTCGAGATTTTCTCACCCTTTAATTGGAATGGAAATTGCGTTTTAGATATTGAAAGAGACAATTTGGTCGAAAGTCAAGTCAAGCATGATGTTACACACTGAGTCACCACATGAACGAATGCGGAAGTTTTCGATTTACAACGCGGATATATGGAACACACATTTCAACAATTTGTTTTCAACGTTTCAACAGTTTCACAATTCGATTTGGTACACAATGAAAAACATCCAAACTCGACGGGAATCTCATCATCACGTCTCCCGATACACACCATCGACATACACATAACCTCACTTTTGTCATACAAATCTGATTTTAGTCGGAAAATTAACGAAATTCCAATTTTGAACACAACGTTCTCAATATAATTGACTCAATTCGTACATTTCATTTCAAGTGTGGTAACTCAGCACAACAGCATGGAGCCCGAAACACACACACGCCACTTGTCCTTTTTTTTGTATATAAATTACAACGAAATGTGTACTCACAGTGACGGCAACATCATCATCGACGAGGATTAATGCGGAATAAACACAGGCTAATTCAGCTTTCGAAGCCATTGCGATTGTAGAATGGTTTGTTATTTGTAAGTTTCAAATATTAAATAGTGCAAGTTGCCAAAATATGACCTTAGCTCCAAGATATCAGGAGAACAAGCACAGAAACGTGTTTTCGGTAGTAAACTCAAAACCGGAAAGGGATTTTGAAATGACACTTCGGTATTATAATGACATTTTAGCAATATGTTTTTCGCCTCATTTCGCTCGGTTCGCTTGTCAGTGTGATGTGAGTGGAACGGAGTGGCTGTGGCGGTGATGTGAGAAGTTTTTTTGGTAAATGAAATTTGAATATTCAATTTGGATGAAATTGTTTGATGTGCATGAAATTGATCGAAAAATGGGATGCATTGCATTGATTTGGTCGATGGATGCTTTTCACTACATAATAGGGAATTTAATGAATATCGAGGAGTACTTCTTGCGCCGAATATACAAAAACGGAATAGATAAGTCCAAGTAGGTCCAAACTAGGCTAAAACCCGTACGATTTCAGGTCAACTAAATGAAGAAAATTTAATGTGGGTATCACAGAGGACAGCAAATGCGATTCAGTCCCTTGAGTCCAAAAAAGCAATGAAACTGTAGAACGCGTATGGCCAACTCATAACCTATGCCCGGAGATACCTAGAGATTTTGTAAACGCACTCACTTTAATATTATTTTGACATAAATTGTGAGCATGTTCAAGGTAAATTGACGGATTGGCCATACCTGTCCTACACTTTCATTGTAAAGAGTTGCGTTACCACTCGGTGAATATGAGTAATTAAACAGCCGTGTAGCTGTTGGTAGTTACATAAAATCGCTATTCTACACTTATGGTAGAAGTCAACCTACTCAGGACTTGGGATGCGCGTTGCAATGCTACACAAGTAGAAAGTGATAACTGATCCTTGCCATGCTTGTGGTAACCTCATCAAACCACAAGCCGCTGATAGATTATCCCATTTTCAAATACAACTCAGCTACAATACTTGACTCATACTCGTATCACCGATTGTACCAAATTATTGTTTAAATAAAAAAGTGAAATGAAAAAAAAAACTGAGCTACAAAAGAGCCATAATTAAATCGACCTTTATGCAATGAAAGTGAAGGACTAGGTCAGGTATGGCCAATCGGTCGATTTATTTCGAGCATGCCAAGGTACCAAGATACCAAGGCAGCTATCTAGCAAAGTAACAAACATTGTTTACAAAATTAGAGGGCGTGAAATCGGACAGTGTGCTTTGAGAATATTCTAACACTGTATCAGTGACACCTACAGTGTTAGAATATTCTCAAG
>JANTFA010164282.1:0-10111 GCA_026413405.1 Phytosciara flavipes
TTCTGAAATCTTTATTGTTGTTCACGAGATGAGATGATTAACATTCCATCCATTTAGTATGACTATAGCAATAACAATTATGCGAAAACTTGTCGAGTTAATTTCTGTAGAAATTTCTAGCACACGTTGCTGATGCTGCTTTAAAAGCGTGGATTCAGTTTTATTTGTGTACCTTTTCATCCACGTTCATTTGTAGCTCGACCTTGATTAGTCTAAGCCTACCGAGAGAATCACAATGTAGCATGTCGGGGATTCGACAAACTGGATTGAAAAAGTTTTTCTTAAGAAATTGCGGTTAGTTGCGTTACATTTTGAAATAGCTCAAACAAATGAAAAACTTTTTTCCGTGAAAGCTGTCGACATGTGCCTCATGTGACTCAAATGCGTTCAAAACTCACGAATATTCGCTATAAATATCATTTTTTCGCTATTTTTCAACTAACCGAACTTTCACTACACATCCCCGAGTTTTGAATCTATTTGCGTCACATGTGTATCACGCGTATTGTCAACAGCTTTAAGGGAAAAAAGTTTTTCATTTGCCAGACTTATTTAAAAATGCCACAAAAAATGTAACGCGACCAACCGCATTTTCTTATGGGAAACAATTTTTAATCCATTTTGTCGACTCACCAACATGACAGATTTGATTCGGCTTCTACGTTTAGAGTAATTTTAGTCGAAATACCATTGGGTTTCATTTTGAAGTAATTTTTACAGCTGTTACAGGTTGCAAAAAAAGTTGTGAATGTAACGCAACCAACCATGGAATGTCTCATCATATACCGTGCCATTGGTGTAACAAACGTTCTTTGAAGGGTAGTGTTGACTAACTTTTGTTCTTGAACGAGGGTAGTGAGTGAACGCTACCTGTATTTCGATGTCATCCTAGGCATTTTAAAGTATCGGCTGCGTACAGTAAAGAAAATTGAATTGTCTGTACCAATGACAGTTAAATTCTATGACATTTGAGAAAAAGAAAAAACCAATGAATGCATCTAGCTGTAGTGGAATTTTTTGAATTGTGTTGGAATTCACGCCGTAAGTGCGCCAAAAATGTTTGAATTTTCAACGCATGTTTTGTCAATTGAACGCTACCACCATACAAAAACTGTGTGTCAAAACTAATGTTTATGCGTTTCTTTTGGAAATTGAAGCGCACTTGCGGTGTGAATTATTGAAATTTTTTTAATGAATCGGAATCAATGGAATTATTGAGAACAATCTTTGGAATTCAATAATTCAAATGCAGTTATTGGAACATATTTTCAGCCAGTGGTTACCCCCTTCGTAAAAATGCCCTAATTCAGTCATTTTATCAAGCTCCAATAATTACACATCGAACGATAAAATAAAACTCGCAACTAAATTGCACACATACAGTAGAGCGTTGCATTCTTATCTCTATAAACTATGACAGAAATGGGAAATTTAGAACAAAATAAAATAGCATCGTGCTTGGCAAGCTGCTGCTAAGCTTCCACATTTTCGCGTAAAACAATTTGACTGTGAACAAAAAAAATGAACGAGGAAAAACTAAATGCAGGAAAATGTGTTTTCCAACGGGGGAAAATTTGCATATTACAGAAGCGCTGCACTAAAATATGATTTTTTTTTCAAACTCAAAAACCCAGCCAAAGGTCCCTTTCGGATGGATCGAATTTATACGACATGCTACACACCCAGCAAATTTGTATATGGGCGCGAGGGGGTTGGTAGGACTTGAATATAGCTGGATAGTGATTTTTTTCTCCATTCGAGAAATAAATTTTTGTTGGGTTCAAAATTTATAATATTTAAATATGCAAGTAATGAACGCAAATTGGATTTATTCGATGTAATCATTAATCATAAAATGTACTTTTGAGCAGAGTCAGCATTCAGTGCTACTATGTGGTGTCTGTTTAAGGATAAAACATCACTGCCACACACAACATAGTCAACAAAGTTAATAAATATCTATAGGATATTCCCATACTGTGCTAGTGCTGTACTGTGTATTGTAACCCCGTAGTACATGCTTTCTACTCATGTAATTTTTAATGCATAGCTTTGCTTTTAGATTAATTAATCAATTGCTGTTATACGTACGATACATGGAGAGAACATGGCTATGAAAACATACAAAACGTGCTATATGATGGCCTTTCTGTGTTGTTATACGATTCGCATACGTGGTTTCATATATTAATGTTCAGGGAATTCAACAGAAAGGTTCAATAGATAGGGTTAATTGTACAATAAATAAACAGATTTTGTTTACTTTAATGCATTGGAATCGCTGAAATCAGCCGTCTATAACATACAATACATTAATATCCTACATGCACGCATGTAGTATAGGTAGATAGTTGATGGATTGCACATTTTGTTAATTAAAAACGAAGAAATGAGTTTCAATCATAGGCAAAGGTTTCTTTATGAGTTCAATTGAATAGGAGGATCTTGTTGTAAATCAAAGTCAATTTTAATCGAACAATTTCTTGGGAATATGTTCCAGACATTTTCTGCGATTTTTCAATTCAACATCACCACGCACTTGTTTCCTTTAATTAAAAAGCAACGTGCAAACCCCAAAGGTTAAATGCAATCTGAAAAGTTTTAATTTTTTAATTAGAAAAATGGTTTGTGCATTACGATCTAGAGTGGTACACAGAGTTAATATTTTCCTACACAACTGACCTTTCACCGACGTGCATTAATCTTTTATCAATATCGACGACGGAAATAAACCGTGAGCTCGTCGTGGTAATAATGGAGATTTAGAAAAATGATTCAACAGTTGAGGTTGCTAGTCTTATTGGTCATACTGGTTATGGATCTACACTAGCTGTATAAGATCTACACCATTCCAATGGATATCAGTACAAGCCAACATTCCAGCTCTACATACCACACAGAAAAAAATTTGCGAATCTTATCTATACCTACCGACTCATTCAGAATTTACTACCACAGATGGAGCCAGACTTGAGTCAACTAAACCGTAATGTATAAAAAACCCGGCGATGCCCTATCTAAGGAAGCTTTCTGCTGTCTTGTGAACGAGTGGGATGGAAGCAACTGATGATGGTCAGTTCTATACTGTCCTGTGACCGCCGTCTCACTCGGAGGTCGAAACAGCGTCTTTTGTCTCAAGTTTATACACTGAACGTGAACCATAGGAAAGGGAACAGCTAAGGCTTTGTTTGTTTTCAAAAACCTTCTCTTACTAGTATAATAGCCTCGCGCTGTGGATGAGTTCTTCTGTTGCATATAATCCGTCGCTGAATCGCTACGTAAAGAAACACGGCGCTGTCCTATGATTGCGTTGCGATAGTGAACTGGAGATATTTATTTCTTGTTATTTGATTTAAGCTCGTCAATTTTGATGCTAATGTTATTTACATAGTCGAGTGGGAATACATCCCTCGTCTTCGACTCTGGTTGCATCTATCCAACTCGTCAAAACAAAAATTTGAAAGCATCAAGTTATTCGCGGGTCTTACTTGATGGTTTTCAATTGTCTAATTACCAAGAGCACCTTAGATTCTTGGTAAAATCGTTGAGCCTTTGTTCAACTGAAACATCCCAAAATACAAAATGTTCAACTCACATGTTCATGTCGTTCATTTCAATCGAAAAGCGCAGTACCCATAACCCAGAGGATTCAAAGCTCTGAATTAGATGCAAACAAAGAAAATGAAAAGCTACGAGTCTTATTCGATCTGAATGCGATTTCAGATTTTACGGTTTTGTGAAAGAATGTGGTCGACGTGCTCATGGTGTACTTGTTGTTCAATTTTGTTGAAGGTTATCATGCAAAAGGGAAAGACGTTTTATTTGAGAAATGATACAACGACAACTCACTTCGGATTTACCTACAAGGCGGCTATTTCATCAATCAGAAGATTTTAGGACCTAACTCCATATGTACGCAAAAATACATCGGAAAAAATGTATGAAGTGCTCTGACCTCTCCTCCATCCACCGTTGGACTTTGCGGGACACTGTCTGTGATAGCTCTTCTTGAATGCCAAAAAGACAAGTTATTTAACAAGTAGCAATTTGTATAACGAAAGAAGTCGTTCAACTGATTTATAATTATATTGTCGATAAACGAAAATTAGTTTATTGTTAATGGCGTATTCGTGTCAAAAAGAAGGGAAGAGTGGAAGAAGAAAAAAAACCATTAGATGTGTAAACAATTAGCACTTCCGTCAAGCAAATCTATCCATCTATTTTTAGTCGAAAGCATAAAAAGAAGCAACACACAGACGAAGAAGAAGGCGAAAAAAATTGTTTTGGTAAAAGAAGTGATATTACCACGTTAACAAAGATTATTTCCACACACAGTGATGTATTGATTTCTGTTTTTAGGCTGGTTCTATTATTTTTAGAGCATTATATATTAACGCACTGTGCTGGTCTATTTACTTAGCCATACCATACCAGTGGAAGAAAAATATATTTTGTTTCATAATATAAAGAATTAATGGCACGGATTTGTTTTCTCCCATTCCAATCCGTGGCCATCCATTCGCGTGTTTCAGTCTTAATTGTATTTTTCTTTGGTTTCTGATTTCATTTCATAGATTGGATATCAATAACAGAGTAGAAATCAAAGAAGTTAGAATTTTTTCTATTACTACTGACAACTACTGTCTAGTAACGAAGCTAACAATTCCGTATGTCAAATAGGGGGCTGTTCACATATTACGTCACACTACGAAAGGAGACATACTTCACAGCAAAATGTGGCGGTCATAACAAATTTGGATCATATTTGACCCATTTTGCGTGACGGGAGAGGGGGAATGTTCGAAGCAACCAAAAAATAGCATGATATAATATGTGAACAGCATCTAGGTATAGCCGAAACCATTTCGAGTTTTCTATTGTTCTTCGTTTTTTGATAACAGTTGTATGAAGAAAGGCCGACTCTGATTGTGCTGGCCCTATATTTGACTTAGGAAATACCTTTAGCTTTGATGCTAGACAAAGTATCGAAACGATAGATTATAAGGTCAGCAGCTCGTAGATTCTTTCGATCAGGAGAGGTATTACGGAAGTCATTTTCTATTCTCATTTATATCTCAATCCTACCGGTAGTATACAGGTTGCCCATTTGTCTAAAAGGTGTCGTTGCAACGAACCTGTTTGTTGTCATTACATAAGGTTCGTTTTTGAAACCCTTTCCTCGCCAAGTAAATGTTGCACCAATTGAAAAACAAACTACTACTCAGGTGACCCGAAATCATTTGCTGTACGATGGCACTTCATTCGATTAAAAGCTTTCGAGTGGAAATTTAATTATTTTTCTGTTGACACCAGTTTTTGGCAACGACCTCTTTCAGTCAAATGGACAACCTATATTCTCCAGTCTTACCTAATCACAAAATGAAAGTCTACTGCTTCACTAATAATTTCACTCACATGGAGGTCTGCGCCTTTCCTTACCTTGTCGTTCATTTTGCTCCACTTTTGAGATGTTTAGGAACAGCCATTTGGCTAGGAACCTGTTTCAAGAGTTCGTTTTATTGATAATAGAAGTAGAAAGACATATTTAGTTAAGAACACTTCATACTTTCAGGAACGACTAGTCATCTGTTTTCGGAAGCAAATAGGGAAATGAACACAGTTGTAAGTTGAGTGTTCTTTTATACAGAAAAACTTAACTTACTTTAACAAATGAATTAGAAGATTTTGTATCAAACTTTCGTTGATGCTGTCATCAATCGAAGTAATAGATTTGATCAGAACAAGGTGAAACGTCTGCCATTTCTTTTTTCCTGTGCGTTGATAAATGTCGATGTAAAATCTACAGTTAAGCTGTACGGAATACAACATCTTGTAAACCGTTGGAATAACTTACATGAAACATATTGTTCGAGGAGAAAGAATTTTCAAAATTATTGTGGAAAAAATGTCAAACATGTAACACAGGTGCGCATTATCCAGACAACACGTCCTTTCTCATGAACTTATTACCACAACGAAAACGTTCAATTCTACTACTTATTCAGTTTGATCATTCATCCAAAAAAATCCAAATCTTGCTGAAAAATGTTCAACTCAGTTCAAAATCCCCAATTTGTCTGCTCACATAAGCAGAGTAATTTTCCGCAAATTTGATCGAAACAAAGTGAACATCTTTACCCCGAAACCAAAAAACGACTCATCGTCGAAAAAGGTCATTAACTTGCGGGGGTGTACAAAATCTTCCAATCATGAATCTTATGCATGAATTCAAAAATAACATACGTGTTCACAATCACAAATTTCCCTTTTCCACAATTCAATTTCAACTCATCAATTATGCTCACCTCTGAAAGCATAAATTTCAAACGCAAAAAGAAAAAAAAAGTGGAATCGCAACGAATTCATTTCTACACATCCGAACATTCGGCACACACACACACATCGCAGTACACACGAACACACAAATAGTTTTCTTCGCGCTTGGGGGGAGAAATTTGTATTTTCTTGACAGATGAAGTGGAAATGTCACTTCTTGTACTATTGAGGGGACGCCAGTGATCACAAGGAGAAAGGTTTTGAATGCATGAACAACGTTATCTTACTCAAGGGACATTCTGACTTGATCTGTTCTCAACCCTTACTTCTCTGACCACAGTCTTGGTGGAACCTGCTGTTTTCTTCCCTCGGTCACCAAACAACTATTCGTTTTCGTGAATAGAATAGAACCAACAAAAAAATTGAATAGAAACAATTGCTTACAATGCACAAAATTACACAAAAACCTATAATACAACGTAATACGTAAAGTGAAAATCTTTCTATGGCACAGTGTTATGACGATGAATAATAGAAAATGAGAAAACGACTGGTGATAAAGCATAAATTTTCCCAGAAACAAGAGAAGTGGCGACGAGGTTGATTTAAGCATTTTACGTTCTAATGTTTCGTATCTCTACACACATATGTAGTAGTCCATGACCTCGTCCCGTGATTAACCAAGTTTAAACCCAAAAATCTTGCCTTTTTTTAGAGGATGTTCGATTCATTCGAAAGAGGATCACAAATATACCAGATGAGGTTCCATGCGGATTGCTCTAAGAAAAGTGTCACCGATTCAAGACTCAGTTTGTTTGTCACGGGACAAGGACGTGGAATCAGCCACATATTGTGGCACGGTATATCTATCTAAATATGGAATCTGCCATATCATTCGTATGTCAACATATATGTACAGAGTACACGACGTATTCGTAATGTAACGACACATCATCATGATGGAACCCGTTGTGTGTGGATCGCTCCAATTTATGTATAGTTTCCTAATTGTGTTTCAATGTTCAATGTTTTTGATGGTAAACTCTATTTATATATTATGTCATTTCCACCCTCCACACATATCTCTCGTCTCGTTGTGTAATTTATTTTTGAAATTCGTGTTTGATAAGAATATAGCGAAAATGAAGAAAGAAAGAAGGAAAAAAAATGAGGAGGAAAGGAGAAAATTAGCAGACGCTCCCCGATGATATTGAATGTATATCGACTGCATGATGTGTAGTCTATGTGTGAATATAAGTTGAGCATGAGGGAAAAAAATGGAGCACTGATTAGTATTTGGAATTGAAGAATTGTGTTGTTGAACAAGCTGATTATATGGGCTTTGTGAATTGGATAATTTCGAATGAATCGAGAACAATGGCAATATGGGAGCAGAGAGAATGAAGGCAGAGGAAAAAAACAGTGGACGATGATTGAACAAAAGAAAAAGATTTGAAGGTAAATTATAGATCAGAATACACACCAGCAGTGGTGCAATATGGCAGAGTCTGTTAAATGTTCCAGGGTATAAATATATGGAAAAAGGTGTCAGCACAAAAAACTCTGACTGTTCTTCGTTTTCGTTATAAAAGAATGGGCGCTAATTGAAGATCTGTACGTTTATAATACCGCAGTCATGCTGACTGAATGAACAGCAAAAGCATTAAATCGGAAAATATGGTTGATGCGTTTTATATTACCGAGATTCTTCTTTTATGTTTTCTTTTCAAATGCTGATGATTGGTTTCTCTTTGTTTTAATTTTGGACATTTTTGTGATTTTCATTTATTACAACATGAGGGAACATGCGCATCGTCGTCATCAAGTTTGGTACTTCATTAGTTCACAGCATTTTTTTGTTAGAAAATCTTCTACTTCAATTGTTGATACACGCCCTTTTTTATATAAAGACTGTCTTAACCAGTGTTCATCGCTTTTATTATCTGCTGTCGAAAACAGATGGTTATATGTTTGCGAAGAAGAAGAAAATACCGGCTTATGGATCGCTGCTCGTTCAGCCAAAAATCGGTTCTAGAAGTAAACTTTCCCCGTATTTACAGGGTCAGAAACCAGTGTTGTAACCACCTTGAAAAAACTAATCATTGTGGGCATGTTCCCCATTGAATGCTCAGTTCACCCACGTTTACATGATTTTTTATTTTTATATCACAATGGCTGAATGGTATTTGATTTGAATGAGAAAAAAGAATCCAGCATCTGCGAATGGGCTTGTTGTGAATTCTCTCAGTGGGTGTAACTCAGTGAATTCTGGAATCGTTTGAACGTTCCCATTCGTTGTTAGCCTCTTAGTCGTGAGTGCTACATGTTACAATTAAATTACAAAGAGGACACTTGCTTGATGTTGGATCATAGATGGCTAATCCCATGACATGTATCGTGATAAACGGAATTGGGTCTTGAAATCTCTCGGAATCGGTAGGACTTTGCTTAGAGTAAGCTTCAGGGAACCCTTTATGGTATACAACCGATCCACCTACGAATCAATCAATCAATTTAAGAAAAGATGAATAAATTTCGCGGAAGAAGATGCACTTCTCTGGACTGAATGAAAATAAATGGGCAAAATTCCTTGGAACTTGAGATTGAACCCACTTGGACTTTTTTTATTTCATTTTCTCCTCGAAACTTCGAGATGTTTTGGTTTAAAGTTTGTTAGCCACGGTACAATGTCATGTGTTATACTACAGACGTTGTTGCCAACAAACTTTTCATTTCATCATTGAGATTTCTTGGAATGGCTGCAACCTTGTAACGGTCACGCTACCATTAAAAGTATCTAATGCTTGGAAAGTGCTAATACGCTCAGTGATTAGATTTAAAACTAGCTAAGTGTAGTGGATCTCTTAGGTGTGAGTCTAAAGCTCTAAAGCTATACCAAAATTTAAGGGTTGCTCGAGAGCTTTCGATTGAAAAGATGACTCTGATTCACAATGAGTAGAGTGAAAACACTCGCCTCCATGAGCTGATATTCGACATCGTTTCTGAAAGATGTTACTTTAACCGATTGTGCTAACGATTTGCTAAATGTTTTAATATCAACTGCCGTCAGTCAATTAGTTTATTAGTGACCTCCCAATCGGACTGTTTTTCTTTTGTATCTTGAACCGATAAAAATGTCCTGCTAAAATTTCATAAAATGACTAATGTAGGCAGCCAAAGGCTCAGCATGAACATCCAATTACTACACCAAATACACGTCCAATTCTTCCTTCTGAATCGGTAAATAAAACGATTTCTCGATCCGACATTATGGTCATATCAATATGTCCATAAAACTTGTCCAAACACTATCTCATGCCCCCAGAACGGTGGTATTTTTGTTCGGTTTTGTTGTTGTTGTTGTTTTTTTTTAAACAACAAATTATTATCCCATATCCATACGCCAATAAATTTTCGTAATAAAAAGCAGATAACACCAATAACATCGTTTCTCATTAATTCGCATGAAACGGGATGGAGAGGAATAAAAAGCCCCGACAACCCGAAACATAAATAAAAATTACACACCCAATGAGTTATCTAGAAAATTGTATCACATCATTTTGAAAAAGGAAAAATCCGTTGCTATAAATTTCGTTTAAAAAACCGTTTTTTTTTCCTGTTGCTAAATGACATTGTATACTACCCTCTGCTATGCTTATAGAATGATGTCTATGTGCTGCCTAATAATACTGTTGTTGTTTCAAGTTAAGGCCGAAGGCAACATTTTTTTTGTGTGTGTGTGTACGACACTCTGACAGAGTTAAATTTGTCAAAAGGATTTAAAAGACTGAAGGTGTTCTTCCGCGGGATAAAATAAACATAGAGAGAAAAT
>JANTFA010164293.1:0-10110 GCA_026413405.1 Phytosciara flavipes
CATTTTTTGCACAAAATGTATGGAAAGTGAAGACTCATTTTTTGCACAAAATGTATGGAAAGTGAAGACTCATTTTTCAGGAAAAGATAGAATTAGGCCAGTCAAAAGCGGTTTTAGTGAAAGATCGATTTTTTAGTTCATTTGAAATAGAATCAATTCAATTTTATGAACTCTTAATTTGACAAATATTATCAAAATTTCAGGATAATGGCTCCGCAAAATATTTTCAAGGAACAAGACATACTCCAAACATGGGAGAAAAAGTAGCACAGGTATGTTACCCATATTCAAAATGGAATTACCGAAAATCTCATAAAAAATGTATACTTTTACGGTGTGTGAAACTAGTCGACCTAATATCAGAATCATTTTCATAATTAGTTGGCAAACCCCGCATATAAATAAAACCATAGTCGTAAGTTACATAATAATGCAGTCAGTTTGCTCTAACTGTTTTATTTATTCTGCAATAATATCATCCGAGACGTCAATTAAAATTCAAATCATTTTATGAGAAGAGTAATCAAAACAAAACCACCACCCCCAAACACCCAAAATACATATTTGCCATTGTTCAGCAAAGTTGTGATTTGAGCAATATGGCATGGTGTATGGTATGGCATTACAGCCGACATGTTTGCTAGATATACTAAATTATAATTCAAAAATTACTTCATAATTGGATAATTTTGCGATGCAAACAAATTAAGCTAAATGTGACAAAATGACTGGAAATGTGCCACATAAGTGAAGGTTAACATGCTTGTTATGCCTTCAATTCATCCGCAAGTGTTGTACTGTACACCACCACCTAATCTATGTTCATCGGATAATTTCAAAAGTGCAATTATCTCGTATAGCGAATGTGCCCAGGCCCATTAATATAATTGCACCGGGATTACATTACGATAAAACAAATTATAATTTGCCAATGTGATTTAATGTTGGTGGGGTGGACAGAATTATTTGTTCTTCATAATTCAGCGCAAACCCATGGAAGAAAAATCCCAAATATCGCAGCAGGTTGCATGGTTTTCCTTTAGACAAGAAATTCTTTTCACTGTGAGCTGTGTATTTTACGAAAGAAAATAAATGAAAAGAAATCTCTACCCTATTCAAACCAGAAGATTTAGGAACGACAAGTGTGACCTGTACGATATACATGTACCTAATACGTTTGACAAATATTTTTTTAAAAGGAAAACCGAAGCATCTGTCAAGCAATTTAATGGAATACGTTTACTCTGTCGATTGCATTACATCAGTCCGGAGTCTCGTGATAGAAGGTCAAGTCAAACCATATCGAGTTGACAATACTTTTCCGTTTTTTTATCGGGCCTTCTATTTGACTTACGCAGTTCTTAGCTTCGGTCACATGAACACTCGCATTTAAAATGTCAAAAAGCCCTCACATGTTTATAGATGCTGCTGTCTTTACGAAACAAAATGCAAGGACTATCGACGCCGTAAGTCCGCTTGAAATTTATAAAGGAACGCAAAACTGTGTTCGCAATCGCAGCGTTGCACTAGACATGTTCGCGACTTTCTCATATTAGAGTGCGTTGAATTTTATTTTTCGATTCCTTTGTTCACTCATTGATTCACTGATTGATTCACTCATAATTCAAGTTTTGAAGCGGTCTTACAGCGTGAATTTTCATAGCATTTGCCATGGGATATTTCTTATGTTCATGCTAGGAAGCAGTGCTATGCTTCGGTGCTAGACAGAGCATTGTTTGCAGATGGAAAATTGATTTAACAATGTCTCCTTCAAAAACAAGTCACGATGATGTATGAGTCTCCTCATTTTTATTAGACCAGCGCACATCGTGCGGGTCTTTATCGTCATAAAATTGTAACAAACCAAGTAAATGAATGTGACATGGATTGATTGATCAACAAACCAAACCTACATTTTAATGTGAAAGAAATTTCCTTCATTTTTTCCATATTATGTCGGATATGAAAAGCTTTCAATTTGGCTAATAGTTGCAAACGATTTACAGTTAGTAAATTTTGTCTGGAGTATTGAATTTCGAGATGAATGAATCTGCGCTTCCGTAAATAGTTATTTTGTTCGCGAATAAAGTTTACGTTGAAACATGATTCTCATCTCATTATGGAGAAATTATCATTTTATTGACAAATTGTTGGCGATGTAGCATTTTGAATTTGTCACTTCTCTTGCCGTAAATTAGTATTTCCGAGAAACTTCCGTGACCTGACCCATGATGAATGAAACTTCGTTTTGAAATTGCTTCAAATCTGTATAGGACTTTTCTTAGAACAAATCTTCGTGGACCGAATTCAAACAAACGGTCACGGGACAAGGTCATGCAATGTACATGAACGTAACTCTATGCAATACTTCTCATACCTTTTTCGAAAAAAGAACATCCAACCTTCACGACTAGTCACCTGCTATCGACAACGACGAATAAGCTAAAAGGTTTCGATGGAGTTCTTTTAATACAGGTCGCTATACGATTACAATTGAAGTTATAGATTTTGAATCAAACGCTAGGAAATAGTGTTGATACTGCAGATTTTGTTCCGATACGTAACTCCGTACCTTTGTATTGTTCTTGTTCTCTCTTTATCTTTCTCCTCACTCTAATGTGGAACATCAATTGAATCGGGAATCCTTTCAATTATTTATAGAGTGAAGTGTATAGAAATTCATATAAACTTTCATCTGATATTCTTCTCCTCATTCTATATTATCCATTATGTAACGACGAATTCTAGTTTTGAAATCGCATTGCATCGAATTGCAAAGTATCGTTTCGCATAGTTTATGGATGTTCAGATCACTTAAATTATACGAAGATTGAATTGCAAATGAGGCGTCGTCATTTATATGCTCTGATATTTATATATTCTGTGTTCATCTTCATTATTTATCAATGTCAGATATTGTCCGGCTCGTTCTGACAGTACACTTTGACTCAAAGCTAGCGAATACAAAATGAGGATGATACTACAGCAAGTAACCAGGCCGTACGGAAGACATTTTTAGACCTGTACGGAATACGAGGGTCTTATACTCTTTCGCTGTTATGTTTGTAACTCGTTGAATTCGAATCCCTGAGTAAAGGCGAAGCGTCGGTGGTCACACCTAGATGCCAAATCAGCAAAGAGAAAAATGTCCGAATGTATGTCTGTCGGCCATCACGATGACTTTAGTAAAACGAAATCAATATTGATGGGACTTTATTCCTTGAGATCACAAATTTAAGGTGGTCAACTTACAGAGGTTTTACATTCACAAATGCTTGTTCAACTTCGAAGATGAGGTCAATCTGTCGAGCGGATCCGAAGATATAGTCAAATCAGTGTTATATTCGAAGTCTACTTGAGGTTTCTCGCACATATTTCCAGTAGTATTGCTCGTAAGTTGATAGATAGTGACTATACCATTCCAGGAAATCGGATCACGGGTTCCGTAGTTGGTGCCTGTAGAGTCAGGCTGGGTCGAGCTACTCGGCCGTATAGTGGAGCTACAGTTTTTTGTCAATATCTCGGGTAGATCTCATCCGATTTCCATGAATTTTTTGAAAGGTAACAACAAAGACTGTAGGGCGTTTTCGATGACTAAGAAAATGGCCGACAGCAGCCATCTTGGATTTTAGTGTTTTTTGATTTCGTACGGAACTTTTGAATTTGCTGTAAGAAATTCCAACAAGGGATGAGTTCAAATGGAATGTTGCAAAGCATTTTCAAGGTGTAGACCTAGCTTTATGCCGTGCACTACTCGCACGGGTTCCCTTTATGTCTTTAAAGATAAATTGTACGTGTTCGTGTTTATTCTGTTTCCTTATGTTTGAGATTCGAACCATATTCTCACTGTTGAAGTGAGAATTTATTTTTTGTATTTATCATCCGATTTTCCATTCGGAGAAGACAAGGTAATTATTTTGTCACCACTAAGAAGAAGAGAAGTCTCTAAGATGTTATGTTGACTTTTTCTCACTCGCATAAGACATTCCATGCTACGAAAGAAAAAGAAGTCGCATGGGACGCGGATAATGTTGTGTACATAGTAATCATGGCGTGAATTGAGTTAACCAAGAAATCGTTTCTGTTTAAGTTAAGACAAAAAGCGCTAAAAGAAAGACCAAAAAGTCAATAAATCTGAGGGAAAAAAATTCTCGAGTCGGAAGTTTTGAATTAGGTCAATCCGCAAATTTATGGTTTCGTTTCCTTTTTCTTTCCATTTTTTTTTCTTTTCTTTCGAACTGGGCAGACCATTTCTGGTGTCATGTTTTGGGAAAATAAAGAAATGATTCATTGCTGACCAATTAAAATAAATAAATTTGATGGTAAAAGCCATACTTTAGCCACACATATTTGTGCACAATTTCACGATTTAACAGAGTTCCATAACATGAATATTAAGCCGCTCGTAATTTTGTAACGGAAAAAATTCACTGAGAATAAATTATGACTTGGTTTTTTCATGAATACATAAAAAAAGCTTCGAGGCATACCTATGTGAAGAAGGGAGGAAGAAAAATCTGGGTCAATCATAAGACTCGCACAACTCCACTTGTTTGCGTAAATATTTTTCTGATTAAATCATACCATCCCCAGCTGTATGGAAAAGAAAATCATGAGATAAAAGTCTCCTCTTCATAACAGACTTCATTGTTTTTCCTTTTTCATGATATCGACAACCTAACGAGGTAAATAAGCCAATTTTCAACTTATATTCATTTATTAGTCATTTAAACTTCAATCATGCCGTTACATTATCGAAGATTATGTTTAAAGTAAAGGGAAAATAACGGGTGAGTGAAGAATATGAAAGTAATCTTCTGTAGAATTCCAAAACTTGGTAACTTGAAACTAAAGCATCAGATTTAAATTCTGTTTTATACAATGGACAGCAACGTATAGTCTTATACCAGATACTATATCAGTTTTCGTAATTTATTTATGCAATCACAGCGCTCTTCTCTTCACATTTTTTTTATCATCGAATAATAAATCATTCTTCAGAGATAAACTACCATCTGGTGTAGTTCATTCCAGATGCTGTGCCTTTAAGCGTTAGTAATATTCGCCTTGTCGTCACTATTTGTTCCAATCTATAACTATAAGACCGAGAGCCAAGTGCGATATAACGGCCCGGTTTGAAACCTACATGCTATTGAAAGGTCTTCTGTTGTGTCTTTCAAGTCAAATTTTCGAATTTTTAACACCAGACCTTTCAATCAAAACTTTAACTTTGAATTGTATTCATCTGTGACCGCACTTCAAGTTGTGAGCCTTGGATAGTGTTTTAGATTATTAGTCGCTATGCCAGGAGATAACGTTCGACCTTTTCATGAGGTGCCACCAGATGAGCCCTTTCCGAGAGGTCCATGCAAACTTCAATAACAAATGGGCTGCTTTGACGAGCCAAGCATAGTGCCATTTGAAACCTTGCCACTTATGACGAGGAGACACTAAGTTCGGAGGATTCTACCATACAAACGACCTTCGGGTAGAATGTTTGCAGGAACTAAGGTGCCATCCATAAATTACGTACGCACTTGGGGGTATGAGTGTCTAAACCTAGCCGTTTTTGAATATTATTACATACAAAATCGCGTACAGATGGAAGAGGGTAGAAGACGTACCTCTATATTGGCAACAATTGAAACTTTGTACGATAGCTAAATTATACACTTGGGCTACCCCCGTTAGGACCGTTTCGAAATTCAACTAAAACAGTCGTAGAACAAATGTTTTTTGTGGTGGTCAATGGAACAGTTTGGCACAAGTCTTAGACCGGTCCATCATGAGGGACTAGTATACGCCGGTGATCTTGGTCTATACCTATAATACATGCACATAACTCTAAACCCACCAAACAAAATTGTTGCTCTTGAGAGTCCAGGTCACCATGCAGTTTAAGACACATAGAAAATTAATCCAAATTTGATAAGAGCAGCATTTCAATTTGCAATTTCCAAAATTTTACTCTTGATAGCAACTGCGAAAAATGTGAAATTGATGAACATCCGAAATGAGAACATGTCGTTCATATAAGAACCGACAAATTGAAAATCGATTGAGAAGAATTTCAAACATGCAAAGAAATGATTCCTTACCCACCACCATGGTATGTGCATTACAGTGTTGAACGGGTACATCATCATCAGAAGAAGAAAATGTCTCACCACACCCAAACATCGTCGTTTGGCAAAGGAAAGTAGAAATTGTGGCACGTTGTGGATATTATAAAATTGCAAAATTCTAGTTCTGTGATGGTACAGCCATTTTATGGGCTATTACTCAATTGATATATCTTACATTCGTGGAACATAATTCTTTTTCCCTTTCTTTTTGTGCACTCTCATTGACGTTCCTCACATGCACAGAACTTTTCAATGAATTAAACTATTAAATAGAGAGGGGCACACTCAGTTGGATCCCGTCCAAGAAAGTTTCGCAGCTTTCTTATGATGACTCTGTCTGATGTGATATATTTATCAGTGTGGTTAGGCATTGTTCAAATTCACTCAATGTGGTTTTTAAGTTTGATAATTTTTTAATTTATTTCCAAAAGTCGTATTGGCATTGTGTGGAAGGTGTGTTTTTATACACATTACTAAATTTGAAAGAAACCTTTGGCGCCTCTATGCATAACATTTTATGGTTGAAATAATCTTTGAAAGTATAAGATGCGGCCAATTTCTTCTTTCTCCGTTTTATTACAGTTAGTGTGAAACTTTCGAAGAGACAAGCGTAAATACAGCTTTCGAAAGCAGTTCGTGAAGTTTGAAAAGATCGTAATTCACCAATCATTTTTCATCAACTCCAAGACGCGGTTAGGGATTCCGTCTCTGGTATGCCTACATAAACTTTAAATTGGCAGAACCCCGAGACAAGACAAAAGGATCTCAGGAAAAAACGCCAAAAATGTTCGCATCATTTACTAGGATTTACTAGGAATTCTCACGAAAGCCTTATGAAACGAAATCAGACATCTCATTGAGGTAGTGGGGACAATATTGAATGGAAATGTTCACTGAGAAGTCTGATTTCAATCGACTGAGGCTCTAAGGACTATTTTTTCGACAAGTGTAGTTGCATAGCTCTCTTCGGTTCGGATACGCAAATTCTGCAGTTGTCGAAGAAACAGTTGTCACAAAATTGTCTTCTCAAGTGATGATTCGCTTTCGCAGCATCTAATGTAAAACTACTATGAATGAAATCGAAGTTAAGTAATTTTGGAAAACTTAAAAATTCATTGAAAAGGTCGTCACTGATGGAGATGGAGTGATGGAGAAATTGTTTGTAAAAACGGTTGAAAGGTTGAACGTCAATAAAGGGGAAAAGAGATATCACGGAAATGATAGATTTTCGAAAAAATTATGATAGCGTATGACGATGACGTATTGAAAACAGTGAAATGATACCTAGATTGTAGTGGATTTAGTGATCCACAGGCCCCATCGACAGACATAATGATTAACGGGAACGTCATTGCATGGCGAAATGCACCAGCTTCAAATAACTTGGCTTGACAGTCCACAAGAGTCGAAATTGCAACAAAGGCGTAAATCACAGGATTGGCGTGAGTTGGCTGTAATGGCGTCAGGATTCAGAAGTATTATGGGACAAGCGTATGCCAGCAAAACTCAAGGGCAAAATTTACACAACGGTAGTACGACCTGCGCTCACATATATGGTTCAAAATGCTGGACTATAAATGAAGAGTTTGACGGAGATCTGAAACAGCAGAGATGAAAAAGTTGGATCACATCAAGAGTGATCATATACGAGGCACATTGAACATAAAAGACACCATCGCCGACCATCGATGAAAGCAACGTGACGAGAAAAAAATCTTTCGGTAGACATTCCTAAAGTGAGTAAAAGGGGGAGACCAAAGCACAGCTGGGCCGGCCAAATGCGACAGTAACAAAAGCGATTCGGGCTAACTCAAGTAGATAAGGAGAAACGCATACCGGCCATGAATTAAATTAAATATTCAAACACTGCTAAAAGTCAAAATGACTAGAAAATCAGGAAAATTTTTGCAAACACTAGTCGTACGCAAAAATAAAGGCGAGGAAGAAGAAGCAATGACACCTAGATGGCTTTTTGTGTTGCTCGCCTTCTATTTGGCCACTTTTCTAATATTTTTCCGAGACGTAAATGGATTCATTCGTTCGTAATTTGTAATTTATTTATTGCAAGCCACTGTGTTTACCACATGAAAACACTTAAAATGAAGAGAGAGGGTACTACAATACTACGCTAGAAAATTTCAAGTTGAAATACGACTCTGATTGAAGGAAAATATTGATTTGTTTGGTATTACAGACTTCTACTGTTAAAACGCACGATATAATCGAGAGAAAAAAATAGAAAAAAACCCGAATGAAACGACATAAAACACAGTTCGACGTTCGACTATAATTTTCATTTATAAAATCATAGAACAAAACCTTCCATATCCATACCTAGCCAATGCAAAGCTATGTATTTTTCCACTATAAAATTTGTTTATTTTTGAACAAACAAAAAAAAGAATCGTACAGTTGGACTATTATGTCTGCGGTATGTCTACCAAGTTATTTAAAATGTTCTATTGATTTCGAACCAATCGAATGTGATCGCGTGCTGGTTGCACTGTGTGTTTGTGTACGAGCATTATCCATTGTTTGCTATAAAACTGTTCCTGTTCGTTCACGAAATGTGGTTTGCTGGTTCCAATAAATCCACCATATACCGAATATGATACGACGATAGACAAAATCTATTAAACAACAGAAGAAAGGAAAGAACTATTCACGGTTGGAATGTTTAACGTATACATGGCACTGGCACAGACATGGTATTGAAATGCTTGCCTTTTGTTCTTTTCCGTTGAGCTTTTCGCCCGAGAGGTAAAATGTTGAATCGAATCCATGTACCATCCGATAAAATGGTCAAGTATGCTACAAAATATGTAGAATGCTGAAATCGAATTTATTGCCTCGATAAATTATCGGTTCATTAATTAAGCGTTCCAAGCATGTGTTTATTTAATGGAATGAGTTTGAGTTTACATTAAGCGTGGTTTGCGATAACATTTTATGATAACAGGAGTTCAGAGGAAACAAAACACTCTGATGAAAGAGCAGTGGTCATGGGGGAAATAGTTTCCTTTCCTACGTTAGTTGAATGAATAAATTCTGCATGTAGGTTAATCAAAACCACTGTTCTGAGAAAAGCTTTAGAAAATTTACATCGTTCGAACCGTACAACAGTCTACTGAAATGATATATGTGATTGCACTATGCCATTGGTTTATGTTCATCGAAATTTCCATCTTGAAAATTTTATTCGATTTCCTATTCGGAAAATTATCATTGCTTGTATGTTTACTCACACGGAAATCCTTCATTACTTGCATGTTGGAGACCCACCGAAATCGTTTATTACATGTTGAAATTTGCGGTAATTTTCAACTTCCCGAACGAGTAAAATAGTATACGTACTGATTTGAATATTGTTATTTTGAGTTCTGCCTCGCCTTCAGCTTGTACTGCAAAAGTACTTGTCAAAATGGAAATGTCAAAAGCAATATACCAATATTGTGTACGCGATGATGTCTCATGTTATTGTCTATTGAAGGTAAGGTACCCAAATTTGCAAGGATCGTCACGTTTTCACTTGATGATTTCACGTCACTATTTACCCTGTCAGACGGATAAATTGTAATGCATGGCTGGAATTGAGCTTGGAAACTCTGCGTTAAAAGAACGATTGTAATCACTACACCACATAGTCAGTCCTCTAATATACCAACGTTGCGAATTGTTGAATTTTTCGGGTCGAACAGTAAACAAAACAGTAGGTACATTCTTTGTGGTAGTTCATTAACCCAAGATCAATTTGGTATTCTCGAACTCATTCGTGTGTGCTCTGCAAACGTTACTTTGACTCGTGTAGTTGCCAAACTAAGAGTTTCCAAAGCTTGTGACACACTCGTGAGTTTGAGTCATATTACAAAAATGATTTCCCATGACTTTTTTTATTAAAATAGCTATCGCCTACATTACTGTCGAGGATTTTGCACGGAGGCCTCCATTGGGCCCATTGTGCTCACTATAACTTATTTGCTTTTAA
>JANTFA010164304.1:0-19906 GCA_026413405.1 Phytosciara flavipes
GGGGGGATCGATTATTTCTTACAGAAATGTTCGATTTGCTACCTCCAGTACTTCTTACTTTCACCAATTTTGAGCCGAAGTTAAAATTTATTTTTACTGAAAGGGATTCAAAAATCAAAAAATAACTTTTTCAAGTTTCGTTACATTAATTGCAGCTATTCATTGTGCCATTCAGCTAAATAAAAATTTGCAGCAACAGGATTCCCTAGTTGATATTTTTCAGCAAATTCATGGACTTTAAACGACCGTCGTTCCTCTCGACTACAAGATTTACTCGACCGTTTTTCATCAAAATCTATCTTCGCATTCTGTTTGTACACCAAAAACACGTAACGATGCAACCCAGTATCCTGTCCAGGGCCAGACCCAATATATTCAGATAGAGTTTCACCTTCTTCCACCTTCGTTCCGGGAATGTTAACTACCAGCCTGTGGATTGATTTGCGTGCATTTAAAGTAAAAATTAAATTAACCAATGCTAATTGTTTACCAATGTTGCCAGTATCGATATATTGGCTGTTCTCGACTCGGTGCATCTGCATAATACACATGAATTTTAAAACACTCTTTGTCAGTGAGCTTTACATCCAATGTACAATTCAATTATTTATTGTAAAGATATCACAATCACCTGGATCAATCAGACACAATGTGTAGAATGTTTCGGCATCAGCATTCCATGTTACTCCAGGAATATCTCTAACTTGAATCGGTTTCAATTCATTACCGAGATCAACAGTAACGTTTTCCGCAAAAGTTACTTTTGCTATTCCTTGCGGAACTACTGAAATTACGTCAGGAACGATTCTGTGCTCTTCCATTTTTGAAATACAATAAAAAAAAATGTATTTCTGTATCAGTCGAGATAAAACACTTAAGATAGAGTTCGGTAGTTTGGTAAGTATTGCCAGTCGAAAACGATTTGAAATTTTGTACACTTTCAGTACTGTGTGAGCCGTGAGCGGTATAGTTTGAATCATTATCTACAGAGAGTTGGATTATTCTTTAACTTGATAGATCCACTAGTAGAACTCTCGGTTGTATAGAGATCATAGTGTTTCAATATCACCTGCGTTTCGTGATGAAAATTGCTATTCTGAAATTTGTTTTATCGATGAGATGACTTTTAACTAGGCCTCACTTGGTTGGGTCGTTCCCTTGACTGACTGTTTTGTTGTTGTTTTTTTTTGTACATGCATGTGTGCCGATGCAATTTTTTGGCTCATTTATATGGAGAAACCTTCATGTTTAATTTAATGAGAGTCAAATTTATGCCCTAACTTTCATAAATCGTATGTCGTAGGGCTGTACGCTCATTCCAAAAGTGAAATCTTCGAGTTCGACCATAGAGCTATACTCGAGAGGTGGCATGGTGGCGCTGTCGATCAAAGTAGTCCATAGAAATATTTATGGGAAACCAGACATGTTTGTATCATGACAGCGACTGAGTTCCGACTGTGATTTTTTTTTCGAAAACAGCGCTGCGAAATTAATATCAGTAATGTCTGATGAGGTGGCGCTGAATGTTGAAAATCGAAATTTTTGGTTCTTCAAGTTGCCGATCATGAACTTTCTATCTCGCCAGCAGCTAGAATGACATTTCAGATTGATTGATAAAAAAAAAGGGAAAGAAAGAATATCATTTAAACCTCTGAATCGATTCCCACTTTTGTTTATGTCATTTTAGTCTAATTAATAAAGAACAATGAATTGAAAATTAGTCATTATCCATAATTGCATAAATGCGAACATGTAAATCAATTCAACAATATTGAATATAGTAACAATTCGACCCGTCGCCAGTCAGTAACGTTGAACCGGACGAAGAGAGTTGATTTTTTTTTTGTTTAATTTGCTTCTTCGATTGATCTTGATTTTGTGTGTGAGAAAAATCTGTCAGTTTTCGTGTGTTCGATTGGAATTTTACCTGATTTTGATAAAACGCTACAAAGCAAAAAAACGTCCAGTGATAACATCGACAAATAAGAAAAGAAAATTCTACAAACCAAAAAAAAAACTGACAATGGATGCATGCAATACAAATCAGCCTTTGAGAAAAAAGACTTGGTCGGAATTGAAATCAGTTGTTAGTGATTTACGAAAGCAACTGTCATCTCTATGTGGCATAATTCCAACAAACATACACTTTCGTTCGCTGACGGATGGCCGTACCAGAATTTACTTTTTGAGTCCACCTCCAAATGGCTTTCAAATGACGACCCTTCTATACACCGACATACAATCACACAGCGAAAGCACACAACCTCAAAAGTGAGTGACCTAATTTTATAAACAAAAGCAATTGTAAAAAGTATAACTTTACTTGCTTTCCGTTCGTTCGCTTCAATTCAAATCAATTTTTTTTTTGTCTTTTCTCTCTTGGCTTATAAATTCTACTTGTTCTGTTGTGTATAAAATATGTTTAAAAAAAAATAATTTGATTGGAGAAAGTTGTTTTCATTTCATTTGTGTACTTATAGTCAGTCCACCTTCGGGTGACATCATTTACGTTTTCTTTTTGCTAATAATTTTCGTGAGGCTGCTGGCCGATATATTAATACACATTTCTCAGTTGTTGTCATGTGTCGTTCGATGAAAATAAACTTACGAAAATGATGATATGCGCAACGGTTAGCTTACTGTGTCCCTTGGATGCAAAAATGTATCCATCCATTCAGATTACCAAACAAAAAGTTCCTCTCTCAATCTTTGCAAAAAAAAGAGACAAAAAAAAACGTCCGAGAATGTTCAAGACTATAATTTTTGTCTGATATTTGATGACATGCATATGTGTGTCCATAAACTGCGAAGATTCATTATGATTTACCGGGTGACTAGTACTGACTCAGTACTACTGAGTTAGTTGCGTTCTTTTGTCATACCAACAAATTTCAGGTTTTCATTGAGTGTAGATACTAAATTTCATTTGCTAGGCTAGGCACTGCTTTCGTCCTGATCTCATAATAGAAACACTGTGACCAGTCACATGAAGCTATTTCTCCGTTTACGACCAACGATCGTTCAAATAGCCGGGCGCGTGACGTGACGTTGAACCATAACACTTTTTTCGCACTATGCAGTTGCAATACTATTGACCGTATTTCTCTCTCTCTCTTTTTCTTTCTCTGTCATTCTTTTTGTCGGTTGAATATGGACAAGAGTGATAAGGACAAAAATATGGTCAACGTAATGCATCTCATTTGTATGAACATTTCAAATTTTCTTTCTCCAAGTGTAAGTCACTGATACACGGTCTCCGATTGTGGTATCTAAAATCTAGATATTGTGGTGCGGTATGTGATAACATTCAAACAAATCACAAGATTTCGATTTTTTCCTTTCTTCCACTGAATTTGATTAAATATCTGGAGACTTATCACTCTTATCAGCAAAATGCCGATGTGACTGTCAACACATTAGTTACATCAATAATCACTGGTCGTATCTTTTGCGTAATAATCTAAATTCAAGAGTGCAGTACGAATACTAAGCAGTCCAAGGATTTTTTTCGTTCTCATTCTGTGCACTTTTCGATTCTTTGTCACTATTTCAAGCCGGGAAAGAATTTCGATAAGCTTCAGTCAAATCAGTCCATTCTTTCGAAGACGGATTATCGCAGAACATACTCACCGGCCTCCATGTAGTTTTGATTTTCTATCTGTGCTGAATGCTGAGTACTGTAAAAACTATGCCTACCTATTGTTAATAGACAGTTAGTGGTTGCATTTTACTGTCGTGCGAACAGTATACGATGTCATTGCTTCCGCAGTATTTAAACGAACTGATCGTGCAGTGAATAATTATTCGTTAAGCCAATGGTCTTAGAACAATTAAAACTGCAGCGGAATTAAGTCAAAATGGGTTTTAACGCAGGTCGGAAGGTCTCGTAATTGAATGCGCTGTCCAGTAATACTTTCACCATAATTTACTGGAATTAGTTTACCAGTGACAGCTGAAAGAGTGAATGACACCTTTAAGAATCTTTCAATCTATATGGACAGTGCTTTAACATTAAGTCGTACAGATTGCATACTCACCTTTAAGAAACGGTGAAGTCGTCTGCTATCGACAGCGATGACCATCGATTTATTTATAAGAAAAAATGTTTCGCAACAAATGAAGTAGTAGATCTCGTATGAAACACAATGCGAAAGATTCCAAACAAACAAAGGTGTGAGATTTAACGAAAAAGTCGCGATAACGTCTGCCTTTTCTGAAATGTTGAAATTGGTTCTTTCGACAATTCTTTTACTAAATAAAAGTCTCGTCGTGTCTCGTTTCTCTCATTTTTCCGTCACGTAAGTATAAAGAAATGAGAGGAATAAGAGAAACGACGACGGACGGGATTTTTCTATTGAAAACTGTTGTTAGCACAAATTCACGACTTTACAGATTACAATGGCATCCCTTATTGGAACCGTCAATACCGACACTGTCATCAAATACAGCATGCCCTCGAGAAACACAGCTGTTGATGGAACGAAAACGATTATCGACGTGGGGCATTACCGAATTCGAATTGCACAAGAAGAGTGGCCGAATTATTTTCCCAGCCATTGGCACTCTGTATCAGTGCATCGACACCGGATATAGCGTAAGCTGAAGGTTTTCACTGATCAATTATGATGCTAATCTCATTTCCGCATTACAGTCCAGTCCATTGTTTCCATCCGAGTTGCGAGTCTGTCAACTGTGGACGGCTATTGACCCGCAAATTTGTCCGCACAATTCGGACTTGACCGCTGTATGTTTGTGCATCAACCATAGTTTTTGACTTTGCTTAAATTCTCAATTGCTTCTCTAACTCCTAGTATGTTTGTGGCGGTGATTTGTGGGTGACACATGCATTCAGTGGGCATGGTGAACGATTAACTTTTGCGCATGATGGAAGAAGAGCATCGTTTGCCGACGATCCATTGAGTGCTGGTGTACCATCATATGTTATGCAAGAAGAATTCAATCGATATCAAGGATACTGGTGGCAGCCCAACAAATCAGAAGGTAAAAATGCATTCAGAGTTTGTCGAATTTGTCGATTTGATTCCGGAATTCTATGCCCAACAGATGGAATTTATCGAATTGTCTACGAAGAAGTGGACGAAAGCGATGTTTGTTTGTTCACCTTTCCGTCGTCACAGTCGGTGGGTGGAGATTTCGAAGAATATCGTTTTCCACGAGCCGGAACTCCGAATGCCAAATCGAAATTGAAAATGGTTCAATTCACGCTGTCCGAAACGCTGCACATAACCGACATTTGTGTGAAAGACCTACAATATCCGTTGACATTTTCGTTTCCATGGTTGGAGTATATCGTGCGAGTTGGCTGGACACCGGACTCACAATTGTATGCGACGATGTCCGAAATGATGCGCAGCTTTCTCTCTAACTTTGAATTTCAATTGCAGTGTATGGGCTCAAATAATGAATCGGACGCAACAGCGTTTGGAATTGGTGCTTATTCCTCTAGACAATTTCTGTGAATCATGCGGTAGCGTCACTTCATCGCCCAATGGCGATCATAGCTGGAAGTCACCGCTCGGTAAGACAACGACACCGATTCAAGTAAGTCTCTGATCTTGATCCCTAAACTGCCCACGATGTAAATATGGAAATGTAATTCGAAAACAGGTGATCTACAAGCAAACATCTACCAATTGGGTGAACGTGAATGATTTGATGACATTCTTATCAATCACCGACACGACCGTCACATTCATTTGGGCATCTGAAGACAGCGGATTTCGTCACTTGTATTTAGTATCGTCTAGTCTGGTTGCATCGACCAACGGTATCAAAGAATCAATGGTCATTGAACACACCGATTGTATTAATCTAGTCCCAAGTATTATTAGTAAGGTTGGTAGTACCAGTGACGCATCGTCCTACGTCGTTGAAAACTAAATTTTTGTTTTGTGTGTGTGCATCAATCATTGCAGACAGAATTAACGTCCGGCGACTGGGAGGTGCTAGGTAGAAACATTTGGATTGACAAGGCCAGACAATTAATTTATTTCGTTGGCTTAAGAGAAACACCACTGGAGAAGCATTTATATGTCGTGAGCATGAACAATCCTGGCGATATTCGTTTACTCAGCGTACCTGGCTATTCCTATTCGGTTGAATTCAATGATGTGAGTAGACGACACACACTCAACAGCGCTCGATTTGAAAGGGGTAAAATGAAATTTATTTTCTCGTCCTCATCCTCGAAACAGGAATGCACACTGCTCATCCAAATCTACTGCAATATACGACGTCTTCCATCGTGTGAAGTATTTCGAGTGACACAAATGTGTGAATCGGGTAGCGTACATGGCATTACACTGTCATCGCTGGGTTATCTGATCGAAGGTGGTCCACCCGAAAATTTCCAGTACAGTCCGGCGATATTCAGTCCGCGTTTGCCGAATGGTGAAACACTGTATGCCATGGTCTTCAAGCCACACAATTTCGAACTGGGTGTTAAATATCCAACTGTGTTGAATGTGTACGGCGGTCCGGAAGTGCAAACTGTCAATAACACATTTAAGGTATATACGAACGCAAACACAAAATACAAATTGTTGAGCTCAATGAAAATCCGTTTTATCATAGGGAATGCGTCAGCTGCGTATGCATATGTTGGCCGCTCAAGGATACTGTGTGATTTGCGTTGATTCACGTGGATCACGGCATCGTGGTGTTTCGTTCGAGAGTCATTTGCGCGGTAAAATGGGACAGGTTGAGCTAGCCGATCAAGTTGCTGTACTGAAAATCTTAGCCGATCAGCTGGGTTTCATTGACTTGAATCGAGTTGGCATCCATGGATGGTCATACGGTAGGTGAACAAACATAATGTCCCCAGTAATATTCAAATGGACGAAATGACAACAGCCCAGAATGACCTAATGAGCCGCTAGCTCTTCTAAAGTTTTTGGATTACACTCCAGACTCCTCAGAACAATTCTAAGTGTTCCAAACTGCCATTATCGTAACATGAGAGCACTGCTTTTCGAAAGTTTCAAATTGTTGTCAGCTGAAGTGTTGCCCTGAAAGTTGACGGTCTATCCGCTGTCGTGAGTAAATCAAAATTCTGATTATGGCCAACATAAAACTCCAATTGAAAGACAGCGACTCACACCAGCCCTCGCGTTCCTACCAGGGATAATTACGGCAGGTCCTAGCTTCACTACTTTTGATAGTTGTCCAACATAGCTGCATGCATATCGTCTCAACTTGTCCTCCGCAGGAGCAGCTGGAATAACTCTGAATTTTCATTTTCGTGAGATTCGTGCGATTTCTGTCCAAATTTTGCAGCTCTCTCTCGCTCTCTTTCTCTCTTCATTATACTCCATTCAGCGTTCAGCATGTTCAGTGTTTAACCAGTCGTTCAAGCCCTTCAGACATTGCAACCAAAGCGAGATGGTACATTAATCTTGTGCATTGGGATTGGGTAGATGTACCAATGCTAGGACATGTATGAGTAGTCGAACGCTGACTGCTCCCTCTTTCAAAAACTTTTTTATGGATGAAAGAACAATAGAGGCTGTACAGAACAGGCAGCACGCCTTGAGGTGATGTCTAAAAGACGTGACGGTTTTTCTTAACCCTTTTTGCGTGACACAGGAGCAAAAGGAGGGGGATCAAAGATTTCTTAGTGAATCTGTCAGATGAGCAATGTAAAGCTAGATAAAAATGGAATTCAAATTGTTTGCAGGTGGCTACTTAACATTGATGGGACTCATTCAACATCCTGATGTATTCAAAGTAGCGATTGCCGGTGCGCCAGTCACAAATTGGGAGTATTATGATACCGGCTACACAGAACGATACATGGACTTGCCAGAGAACAACAAACAGGGCTATGTGGCCGGTTCGGTACTCAGCTATATTCACAAATTTCCCGAAGAGTGAGTTTATTGTCATCTCTGTTGATGTCCATCTCGACAAAGATTTTTACTTGTACAAATTTCACACAGAGACAACCGACTGCTGATCATTCACGGGCTGATTGACGAAAATGTGCATTTCTTTCACACATCGCAGCTAATCAATCATCTAATCAAGGCAAATAAACCGTACCAATTGCAGGTGTATCCGAACGAACGTCATTCGCTACGGAATTTGGACGCCAGTAAACATTATGAGACGACGCTGCTATCGTTTTTGCAAAATAATTTGTAGATAACGGAAAAAGTGTAAAAATGAACATTGTGATCCACTATAGATCCGGTTGTTGTTGTTGCATCGCAAGACATTTCAAATAATTTTTTTTTTCAAATTCGACTACGGTTGCGACGATGTGTCTCTCGATTGATTGAACGTTTCCTTTTTTTGGTCGGTTTTAATGACGCAGAAGACTCCAAGTGAAATTATTTGATGGACTTGTGAAGTTATCTTCGACGTTTTTTTTAACTTCCGAAAATATTTTTTGTTAACAGTGTGGAGCGGGTGTGTTTTCCCACTTTAGTTACTTAAACAAAAAAAAAGTTTAACTTTTTGCTAATTTTTATTGTATTGCCTTGCTAAATAATGATATGAGACGAAGACGATTGAATTATATTTAACAGTGTAGCATAAGTAGACAAAACTTGAATCAATAAAATGTTTTCTTTTCTCCTCCTACGCCTCCTCCCCCCATTCATCAACTGACGACAGAAAAGAAATTCAATCGAAATCAAAAACTGTGCATTCAAGTGATAATTGATTGATATCATTGATTCGATTTAATTACAATTTTAGTTAGATGGAGCCTTTCGATTTTTAATTTAAATCAAAGATAAACGAAAAAACAGTTTTTTGGATTGAATTTTTTTCCAGTCGAACCGATGCAACTCCAAGCAAAAGTGTTATTGTAGTCGAATAAAGTGCTGATTTACAGAGGCTGTTTTTCAAAAAAAAATCCGAATTTTTTTACCGTGTCAAAATTTTCTATGGTAGAACTGTCCAGTTTAAAGTACCACTTATGCCTGGAGTGCGTTTGTCGAACTCGTCATTTTGTAGACTCAATTTATTTCTTTTTTGTGCAGACTATTTTAACAACAGGGCACAAAAGGTCGCATTGTATGCGACAAAGTTTCTTTTTATAGTAATAATGGCAAAAAAAAACGAACAATAAAAACAATAAATTATTTATAAAATACCACCCAGCCAGAAGATTATTTTGTGTTCTTCTTAGACTTCGGCCTTTTGTACTACCCGGTCATCATCAAAATCTTGAAGCCCTTTCAAAACCTCACCTGCCATTTTCGGGTAGAGTATCAATTGTAAGTAGCATTATTGTCGATGTGATTGGTCATACAATACAGTAGATAGTATGAACATATCAACTACCTAATGATAGTTAACTATTCATTTTTTTCTATAAAAACCAACTCTCATTCACATGTTCCTTTTGTTTCATTCTCTCTCATAGGAAGCAACTGTTATTCTCATGTTCCTTCTACCTATTCGTAACCACACCAACTTATCATTTCTATGCAGTATGCCTACATTTATTCGAACAAAACCCAATCTTCTTCAAAAACTTATCTTCTGTCCACATTATCTAAGAAATTATCATCAGCAAATTTTCGAGGAAGTAACCACTAGTAAAAGGTCTGTCACAACAATTCCAATTCGATTTTATTACAAATATCCAAAGTTTGTTGCATGGATGGTCTTTGATTCACCACATTGTTTCACACTACTAGGGAATCATCCATAAAATTAGCCCTCACTGTTCGCCGACTGTTCGCCGACTGTTCGCCCCTGTCACACGTTGTCCCATTTCAAACGCACCATACAAGTCCCGGGAAAGTCAACAACATTATACTTGGCTCCATTCAATGTTAGAAAGTCAGGTCACGCCATTTTGCGAGAAGTTTCCCCTCGGGAGTATATGAACTCACTTTGAAAGTCAGGTGATTTTTAGCGATTTTCACATTTTTATTCTGAAATTGCTGCTGGCAGTGACACTACTGTAAGACCGAAGAAGAAGAAATTTGAAATGATCGAAGAGGTTCTCGTTGCTGTAATTTCTTTCTTGGCATTTGCTTACTTTTTCATCGGCAATAAGCGATTGCCACCGGGTAAGTTATCCATAATTTAAATTGAAGTGTCACTCAACATCGATTTCAATCAGGTCCATTAAGATTACCGATAATTGGCAGTGCCGTACAAATTTACTTGGCAAATTAAAAATTTCCATATCTGGGCCTTTCGAAACTTGCTGAAAAATATGGTGACGTTCTTAGCTTTGGATTTGGAAATAAATTGGCTGGTATTGTTGTATGACGTCGACGTCCGTGGTTCTTGAAGCTCACAATGAAACTTTAGGTCGAATTTCGAATGAATCAAACAGACAGACGTTGCTTGCCGCTCATTTATTTTTGCTTATTTCGACGTTATTGTACATTTCAGTCATTGTGTCGTCCTACAAAAGCATGCAAGAAATGTTTAGGCTAAATGACACAAATCAAAGTCGCTATAACATGCCAGACACACTCAGATTTCATGAAGATGGATGCTGGATCTAGCGTCAAATGCTATTGCAGGAATTCTTTTCTCCTCCGGCCAAAAATGGATGGAAGTGAAAACATACACAAAGAAAATTTTGCGAGAACTCGGTTATGGCAAGGTCAAAATAATCGAAAATTCATTGATTGAATCGGCTAATCAACTTGTCGATGTCATAAAAACGGATCTGCTGGACTCTTGTGATGGGACCTTAGCTGTGAAAACTTCGACATTTTCAATTCACGTTCTCAATATCGTGTGGACTATGGTTGGAGGCTATAAATTTGATCCGAACGATGCATACTTGATTCAGGCAATCAAATGTTTGGACGGAATTGAAGCGGTTTGTTGAAATGGTTGAATCGAAGAATTCGGTTTTTATTTGCACCTCCAAAATTTCAGAACACCGTATGCAAAGGCCACAATTCTAGAAATAGTTCGTGCAGGAAATGTCGGTCCGATTCCACTTACCAGGTTTGCGATTCCACTTACCAGGTTTGCATCTGCCGACATTAAGTTCCGAGATTACATAGTTCCTAAGGTATTCCACCGAATGTACACGATAATGTTAGGACTTCATCGATAAATTTTAAAATGAGATTCTCGGATATGCTCAGGATGATCCGAAAAATTTATTCAAAATTTTAACTGCTGCTCAATACATACGTATTTATCGATAAATCTTTATTTTTCACTCAGGGCAAAGTCCTTTTTTGCAACTTGCACCCGATGTTTAACAACAAAGCCGTTTGGGAAGATCCCGAAACATTCAGGCCAGAACGATTTTTGAACGAGAACGGAGACATCGATCAATCAAAGTCCGAAAGGATAACAAACACAGTGTTCGGTGTTGGTACGATGTGAATGTTTTTACAAAAAAAATGGCTCTACTCAAAAATGCCTTTCAAATAGGAGGAAGAAAGTGTTCCGGTGAACTTATCGACATGGATTCATTATACACCTTCTTTGCGACATTGATTATAAATTTCAGATTTGAGTCGATTCCTGGACAGGAACCATCAGCTGAGAATCGCCATTTCGGTCTCACTAACTTTCTTGATGAATATGAGGTGAAAGTAACAAAATTATCGATTTGATTTGGCAAGTTTGTTTGAATTGTGCTGATAAAATGAGTGAAGTGCTGACAAAGTGAAGTAAAAATTTCGAATTTTCCAAATATTTTTTGTACTACAAACACTTTACGTGACATCACGTTATAGAATACCGCCGGTGACGCAAGTCCCAATACTAAAAAATATTTTTGAAAAATTGTAGACTGATTGGTCGATTCAGGCAATACAACATTATCGAATTGATTCCCCGCCGACCAGCAATACAAACAATTTCCAATCCAATCCACTTATTTTCTCACTTCCCTCTTTTCATGCATTTGTTTTTTGAAAAAGTTATTTTGGTAGCATGACTAAATCAAAGAAATGATACCTAGATGGCGTTGCGGTGCGACGCCATCTAGGTATCATTTCTCTGGACTAAATGAATATAAACAGCGGTATGGCGGGCACTTCAAAATTATTCGGTGTGACCTTCTAAACAGAGATATGATAACTTTGACGACTGAGACTCGCGTCGACATAGACTTTTGTGGGTCATTTCTATGTATGTGACATAAGAAATATCAAAAATATCCTCAAATATTTTTAAAATTGGTCGGTTGTCTTACGAAATGATTAACTTTTGGCGACTTTTGGAAGCAGTTTGAGCCAGAAATAAAGGAAATACATTTCCATCGGTGTCAAAATTGACGTAGGCTTTGTTTAGCTGGGCTTTGGAAAACTAATTTCCGCTTTTTACAATTTTTTTTAACTTTTCGTTGATTTCTACCCACAAGCACACGATTGATATTGCGTATATCGAAGTTGGAGTCAAAGTCATTTGTCCTTAATGTAAAATATTGAAGTGGTATTAGTTAAGGATCACAGCGAATCACAGTATGAAATTGCTGATTGTTGACTCAGCATTCGTCAATAAAATGAGTTGGCAAAGTCTTTTCGACAACATTGTCATTTCGCACCAGACAGCGTTCGAGAAAGCGAAAATAATGGTTGAGGAACGAATGGATGAAATAAAGAAAGGAGCCATCAGATTCACAATTGAACGGCAACACGAAGGAAAATTGATTTCCTGAACTCGATGTGCGAGATTGTGTATGGGAAAATTGAAATCGATGTTTATCGGAAACCTAAACACACACGATGAGGATGATAACGAGCGACACTTTCCATGACATGAGATATAAAATGGCGGCGTATCATGCTATGGCGCATTACATGTACAGTCTTCCTTTGTCAGATGAAAAGATTACCAACGAGACGACCAAAATCATTGAGATCGGGGAGGCAAACGGTTTCAACAAGACAGCCATTTTGAACGTCATCGACAGAAACAAGAAGAAAAAAGTTTTTAACAAACATATCAACTTTCTACGAACGACCACCAGACTTAGCACCGGCCAAAAGAGTGGGAATTAGGTAATATCCAAAAGTGACGAGATTTTCGTAGCCCCTTTACCGTAAAGTCAACATGGAATTGGTGCATAGGAACGATGGTCTACTTAAGAACTTATTGAGACCTTTGAAGGTTGTACCCCTTGACCTGCATAAGTCCGGGATTTACCGGATAGTTTGCTCCCACTGCGGCCGGTCATACTACGAGATGACAATTAGAAAATTGTTCATCAGGTTCAATGAACGTATTAAGTCTGCAAATTGGAAGAATAAACGGCCGTTGGTAAACACATATTCACCTCGAAACATGAAGTCAAAATTAGTGAGCTCAAACTTATCAAACCGATAAAGCAGATGTGGAAAATTGAATATTGGGAAGCGATACACATCCACAAACACAAGCACGAAAACTTACTCAATGTTGACGACGGCAATGTGAAGTCATCTCTGCTTAATATTTTCTGTATTAGGAGAAGGATCGATAGGAACATTATTGACCTCACAGACGATGAAATGTATGTGAACGATGAGTGCTTGGACGCAATCATCTATGATTGTGAGTGAGAAAGGAACGAGTATGTTGCATGTATTTTGTGCATTGAGTACGAGACGAGATGTACGGTCAGCTGTTATCATTCGACTACTGAATGTCATGTCATACACACATTGCTGAATGTGTATATGAGAAAGGCATTTAACTGATTCTGATTTTGTATGAGATGTTTTTCATGATTTTCTTCCTTTAACTTGGTACGATAGCTTTTGGTCTATTTATTTATTTGGTTCGCGATTATTTAATTTTGTTTGTATTTTAACGCAGACGAAGGTTTTGCTTCTGTTTGAATTTTGATTTGATGATGATTGCTTGGCAATCGAAACTAGTTATGGCAGTTTAAAATAAATGAAGCGTGAGTTTTATTCGACTCCAAGCGTATTTGTTTGTTTACCGTAAAAGTATTATGATTGTGCCGTGTTCCTCACCGTCTATTTGAATTTTATTCCATTTTTAAATGATGAGATCTAAAACTAAAATTCATAGTCCGAACCAAATTGATATTTTATTCAACATTTAGACACAAATCAAATAAATTTTCTGCAGTTTGAAATAGTGCACAAGACTAACAACTATTTGTGTGTGGATTAGTGGAATAATTTCGTGTGGTTTAAATATTGTAATTGCGTCATTTCTAGGTACATCTTAACAACTAGAATCGACAAGTGAATAATGTGGATGTCCCTTCATTGTCACTTCTTCATGTTTTGTAAAATGTTGAACAGACTGTAGGACGATTTTAAGATCTGCAAAAGAAAAGTCACAGACCGAACGCATAGAAACACATAGGATCACCTACCCTAGTAAATGTTTCCAAAGTTAGCGGATACAATTTACCGATTAGCATCTCATGCGACTGTCTCAAATATTCACCGAAAATGATTATGTTTTTCTTGGTAGCATGTGATTGTTCGGTCCATTTCGATTCGAACAGGCTGTAGGTAAGTTGACTGCTTGACAGCATAATTTCGTTACCCAAGTACGTTATCATGAACAATTCTGCGACGTTGTATACCCACGAGTAGACATGAATCATGCGCTCTATAAAGTTTCCGCTGAGGTTCTAGAAATTAAGCGAATATGTTTGAGTGTCTTCAAAATTGTATGCTATGCCGTTCATACAAAGGCCAGGCAATAAATTGAGCCACAAATGCAGACGGCACTGATGGCAAATCGCAATAGAAATATTTCTGATACAAATGAATGCAGTTCGTCGGTTAATCTAGAAGAATCGAATTTTTAACATGCGACTGACCGTAATTTCACACACATGCACGTACCGCCTTAAATGGAGGTGCGATTTAATTGACACAACAAAGTTCTGACAAAAAATGACTTGTTGCTCCTTCTCCGACATTTTCACCTTACAGCTAGGGGTGGTTTGTCCCATATTCCTTATCTCTGATCCTAGAATTTCATATCTCAAGGAACAATGCAGCAATAAATACCAAATTGTAACGGAAAAAGCAAACGACAGAAGAACTAGAAAAACTCCAGTAACTAAGTAAATGAACGCCATCCAAAACCCAATGTAACTGTTTCTGTAATCCAATGGAAACGCAAAGTCCAGCATAAAAACTTTCTCATTCCCAAAGAAGGGGAAAATCACAAATCCGAAAGACACAAAGACAGTAGCACTTGCACAAACAACCACAAATTTCATGAATTTTTCCACTTTGTCATTAAAAAATGCGAAGTCTTCATCACTTCGAATTGAAAAGACACAAATTCGATTCAGTAATTCCATAATTTGCTTCTGTTTCCACAGCAGCATCCAAAATTGAATTGCCAAAACTGTAGTATCAATTGAGACTTCAGCTGAGAAAATGGCTTCGTCAATGGTTTTCTGTCTTATTGCTGCAATCCAGAATGAAGCTTCCACAGACAAGTAATAGACGCAAAAGAATAACTTCAATCTGTGTTGAATAAATGTAGGCGTGTCTTGTCCGTGCCAGATACCGATACGACGAAAGAAAGAAATCATTCGATCGATGACTTGATGAATTCGAATGGAATGCATCTTTGGAACTTTAACGCGTTGAGTATTGTGTATGGCAAACGGTTGAAGGGATATTGAAATGCCTTCTTCATTTCGTTACTGCTCTAAGTGCAATACCAATGTTAATGAAGCCATGGCATTGGTTTGAGTATGTAAATTACACCAAATTACATGGATCAACCGCAGTCGTATTGTCGTCTGTTTCGGTCATGTGTTGTATATCTCAAAATTAATTATTAAAAATTATTACGTGTGTGCTAGCTGCAACTGTACAAGGTTTTTGATTTTATTGATCTGTTCGTTGCATCGAAGGTTCTTCGACGAAGACTCAATGCATTTGAGTTTCTTTTTTCATTATCTGATAGCCCTTACTACTAGGGTGCGTCGATTTTGAACTTTTATTTTATCCGAGGGCGACACCGGATACAAAAGTTTACTTATCCCCTGAGATTTCAAAATCAGCAGAGAGTTTTTTTAAAAGTCAAATAGAAGCCTGCGCCGACCCATTTTCTGAAAATTTTAGAGTTTTCCCTATTCGCGCCATATCTGCTGTTGTAGGGCTTACCGTTAATGATTCTTTGATCGTTTCTTATCTTTAATAGGCTGTAGGCTCTCCTAGCTCTTCTACAAACGTTATAAGTGGAATCGTGTTGAAAAATTTTTTTTTATGCCGTTGACACAGCCTCAAAACTTGCCGGGGTTCACTTTTTCAGATTTTTTCGAACCTATTTCAAACATTTTTAGTAAAAATTGTTGATCAATTTTGTGCTATGATAGCTGATTTTGAAGGTCTGGTGATGCAGAATCTGAGAAAGAGAAGTTACTGAGTAGACTGCTAACTTTTTACGGAAAGTTATAGCTCAAGTGTGCGAAGTTCAAGTATTTTTATTGATGTAAGAAAATCCAACAACTGTTAAAAGTGTAGTACTGAGAATTTTTGAATGAAAAAGTAAACTGTGGGCATAAAAACTGGTTTTTAATTGAAAACCCATAAGTTTCATGTTTTTTGCCATTAAAGCGATAATATCTGATCCAAGTCACCACTTCCCTCAAAAACTTCTCTTCCCTGGATTCTGCATCACCAGACCTCCAAAATAAGCTCATAACGTTTGCAGAAGAGCTAGGAGAGCCTATTAAAGATATAAACGATCAAATAATCATTAACGGTAAGCCCTACAACAGCAGATATGGCGCGAATAGGGAAAACTCTAAAATTTTCAGAAAATGGGTCGGCGCAAGCTGCATTCGAAGTTAGTTCCAGTGACGTGAGTATAACACAATGAGAATTTGAGAACATTTTTTTTTAAATTGTGTTTTAAGAAAATGCGAATTGGGGCGCTATGACGATTTGTACGTACACGCAAGCATAGAGCAATTGTTCTATACTGGAGTGGACCTCAATTCTTAAGAATTAAGTACTTCCAGTCGAATTCGGTGTGGAATTTTTCGACGTCGTTTCGATCACTGAACTAAGTACAATGTTGAACTTTTTCAATTCAATCCCACGGCAGGGCAAAATAGCAAATTTTCTTCATTCGTTTTCTATGCATGCTTTAATTCTTGATAGACCTTGCAATCTAGAATATTCCTTCCATTTGATCTCTGTTTCGGCGAGTAAAAAAGCTGATTCCTGAAAGTGAAACCTTTCTTCAACTTCAATTCGAAATATTTCTTTACTGCACATGTAGCAAATAATGGTGGTGCGACGCGTGCAATAGTGCTTTATTTTACCCAATTAAACTGACTGACATCCAAGATCTTTATTACAAACCGGTCTATCTAAAATTTCGAGAGGCCAAAAACTACATACACCCATTAACATTCCAACGGCTCGTTGATTGACATTTGCAATTATGTTAATTCATTTTGAATTGAACATTTTCAATTCAAACGAAAATAGCTGTATTCCCATCAGATTTATCAGCGGCTCTTAAACTTAACTTATCGGTAATACTTTTATCAGAATTAATCACAGTCTAGACTCATCGTCATAAATCAGAGCAAAGATTTTTGGTTCATATCAACGAAATTACTCACGAAAATTGTTTCGTCTTTTCTATTATCGGTATCGCACTACAAATATTTTAAACTAGTTTTTTGTCAAGTTGATTGTAAGTTTCGACGATGGTCAATTATGTTTTGGTTTGTTGGTAAAGTTGATTCTGTCACCAAATTTACAATTTTTGCTTAAGAGTTGGTTTTCGGGCTGTAAAGGAAAACAATTCTCGTGAGGAATTGAGGAAGCCCAGAGTTAAGTGAATAATTTTGCCAACTTCTACGCTGTCTTATTGAATGCTGAAGATTAGGTTGATTGTAAGTTACTACCAATAATAGCATTTTCATGCACATAAAGCATCTGACTCAGAGTCTCAGGTTTGAGGAAGGGGAGGAAGATCTTGCGTGGCTTTATGAAATAACTGGCTTCCAAAAAAAGCTTTTTCGCAAAAAATTTAGAGTGCTTGTGTCCGATAGACTCAAGAGTATTTATGAGCAAGTGTTATGGTATGTTAGTGAACATGTAAATTTGAAATGAAAAACTGACACAGGTGGTATGCGATCCCACGGTCCTTCACCATGCCAGGGTGATGCTCTGACCAATTGAGGTACCTTGGATAAACTGAATAAAGCTAATTTCTCCAGTTCTTCCGTCAAATAATAAAATAAAATTTAATTTTTTTTCCGTTAGATAGACGTCAAGTATATCGACGAGTTAAGTTTGACGAGTTAAATTTATCTGCCTCTGAAAATGTAACGGGAATCCAGCTAATTTCCTTGACAATTTATTGAGATTGAAATTGTTATTGAAAGCTAGATACAAATCGGTTCAAATTCAAAGTCGTGCTTTTCAAGTACGTATGTACGTATGCACAAATAAAGCAGAGTCGTAGTTAAAAGGCTCACTAGAGTTGAGAATCGAACACACAAACTTGCTATAAGCAGGCACAGTAACAGACTTTTTTAAGCCGTCATGTGGTCACTTATTATGTAAATAGGATTGCAATGCAGCATAATTCCTATGTTCATCAAAGTTTTCAATTGTGTAACGCATTTGAGTTCGACTGCTCTAGTCGCCATACAAACTTGTATACAAAATCCATATTTTCAACCTCGAAGACGTCACTGGCGACCTAACAGGTTGTAAAACAAATTTTGACACCGGTTTCGAGATCAAGATATCAAAACTCGACAGATCTGATTTATCCATTTTTATAAGTCTCAATTTTGGGATGTATTGAATCGTAGTAAATACCTATTAGCGTGCACATGGTATTTTGGTGATAATGCGGTTCTGTTGAATAAGTTGTAAATTACAAGCCTTACAGGCGTCCCAAATAAATTTCAAATTAACAAATAATGAAACGTCGAAGTACGTTTCTAATCACTATCAAATAGAAGGGCCCATTTGTAAATCACTAAAATTCACTTTTTTTTCTTCCTAAAATCCTTAGTTCCATACTAATCAGTCAAGGAACCTCACCCGCCGATAGGTCGTGAGCTAGTTTCGTATCAAATGGAAAAAATTTTCAAAATCGGCGAGGAATATTTCTTATAAAAACAAACGTTTTTCAGCATTTTCTTTTGTTAGACCATGACTCCTAGCCAGGGGAATAAAGGAAAGAAGAAATACGTAAATTACTATGTTTTGTACACTTTTTATTTCAAAAGATTGAATGCAAAATCAGTACCAAATAAGTGAAAAGTAGAAAAATTAAAGAAATGAGAGCATGTGGGACCCTTGGAGTCAAAATCTGAATGTTCATCTAACTAACTATACACAATGTAGTTCGTGAACTAATTTGAGAAGTCAGGTAGTTGAACGATTTTTTAATTGTTAGTATTGAATCTCTGCTTGGCAGTAACGCTTCTGTGAGACTAAAAAAGTCAAAATGATTGAAGAGGTACTCATTGCTGTAATATCTTTCTTGGCATTTGCTTACTTTTTCATCGGCAATAAGCGATTGCCACCGGGTAAGTTATCCATAATTTAAATTGAAGTGTCAATCAACATCGATTTCAATCAGGTCCATTAAGATTACCGATAATTGGCAGTGCTATACAAATTTACTTGGCAAATTCAAAATTTCCATATCTGGGCCTCTCTAAACTTGCTGACAAATATGGTGACGTTTTTAGCTTCGGATTTGGAAATAAACTTGCTGGTAAAGTCGAACAAAGGACGTGCGGTTGTTCTTGTAGCTTACAATGCACCGAACGAACGAAACAGGCGATGCTTATTTTCGCCTATCTCACCGTGATTGTATATTTCAGTCATTGTGTCGTCGTACGAAAGCATGCAAGAAATTTTTAAGCTAAATGAAACCAATCTCAGTCGCTATAACATGCCATTTATTGAGGACAGAAATTTCGGAAAAAACCTTGGTAAGAAACTCAGATTTTAAAACTCAGGCTCAG
>JANTFA010164316.1:0-10108 GCA_026413405.1 Phytosciara flavipes
ACTCATAGTAGATAACAACCAAATATATTTCATAATAATATGATGAGAACCGATTTTGCTCAGGGTGGGCATTTAGAGTTCCAGGGTAAGCTGGCAATGCCCAGCTTTGCCCGTTAGTAGCTACGGGCCTGGACTTCCCTGTTCGAGCCTTATCGTAATGAAGTCAATTTATTGCCAGTTAGAATCTGCCACAATGGGGTTATCAAAGAAGGAAAGACAGAAGAGAAAACCCATGCGCTCACTTTATCTATATCAATAAGAATTTTTATTAATTTATTTTACACGATACAATATAACAACACAAGAAATTCACTTTTTTTTGTTTTGTTTTGTTTTAACAATATTTTCAACTTAATAGAATGTGTGTTTGCAAGGACGATATTTCCTCCTTGTTTTTGCTTCTTTTATGTTGGTATAAAATAAAGTCATTTTAAGGCAGCTTTTACACATACCAAAAAAAATAAAATAAAATTTTTTGACCGAAAAATTTACGTTTTTCATATTCTTAGCAAATAATCGAATTCCAAAATGTCAGCATTCGATGAAAAATATATTTTTCCTTTTTCCACGATTTTTTTGTTTTGTTTTTTTCTTTTTTTTACCTTTAATTAAAATCAAAATAAATTTTTCAAGTCTTAAATTTTAGGTAAATAATTCTCGATAATTCTCAATAATTTGATTAGTGTGTATGTATGTGTATGTGTGGCTGTGTTCCTATTTTTCTCTTCTCATTTTCTTTTGATTTTACTAAAATGTAGACGTATTTTTATGATATTTCATTTAATTTCTTCTTTCCACATTTTCTTCTTCTTCTTCTTCGTTTGAAATAGAAAATTTTTGCTGTAATTTCATGTGAACAAATTAAAAAACTGGTTAAGGGTGGCGGGTGCTATTTGTATGTCTTGTTGAATGTGTGTGTGTGTTTTTAAACATCGAAGGGGTTGGTGGCTTGATTGTTTTATATTTTCAGTTTAATTTTAGTTTAACAAAAAAAATCAAAAAAAAAATAAATTTTTTTTCCATCTTCAGTTTAAATTTAAAATTAAAAAATTTACCTGCTCTATGAACCAACGAGTAACGCGCCAATAAATTAAAACTTTTATTGAAACATTTGCTCGGCAATTTATTTTTTGTTTTTTTTTTTTAGTAGAAAGAATTTTATTTAATTTATTTTAGATTATTATTTCATTAACATGGGCAATTATCAGAGTTTCTAGGTCTATTGTTACGGTCATTATTGAGTTTGATTTGATCGGGAAATTCGTTATACAGTTCAACCTGGAATAGAGAAAAAGAAAAGAAAAAGAAATGTTTTCGTTAATTTTGTTTGATTAAAAATCTTAGGGTACAAACATTAAAAATTCACTTTATATTCAATCATTTCGAATTATATTTCTTTCATTTCAACACTGGCAATTGTCAGAGTCGTTATTTGTATTCTTAGTCTTTTTGAGTTCGATTCGATCGGGAAATTTGTTATACATTTCACCCTGGAATAAAACAAAAAAAAACGGTCTTTCGTTACAGTCAAAGATGTAGTTTATAATGAGTGAATCATTCACATTCCAATCGCAGTTATTCATTTCATTGATAAGCGTATACGCGTCGTAGCATTGGTATGTGTGATGAATACCAACAATCGAATTGTAAATGTGACTCATTATAGTTCTTCGACTGTAATTTCCATTCAGTTGAAAATCATAATTTTTCATTTCAAATTACACATTCACGCACTACATACCATCACACTTACTCGAAGGGTCTTCTTCATGAGTATAATTGGCTAGGGTATGTAGTATGCTGTGAACGTGTCGTACATCTCGTGACAGCGTGACTTATCTCCATGCATATTGCAGAGGTATATGGCATTTTGGATGTATAACTTTCTATCTCATCTGGATGAAATTGAGTTGAGAACTTTCTCAGAGCTTGTTGATGCAAGAACAGTCTCAATTCAAACTGAATTCAGTGTATGTTGGTCAACAAGAAGCAAAGCTACGATGCTTCACTTTGCCACGAGATGGACAGTGTAATTTGAAACGTTGTATTACGTTTTAGTACGGACCCGTTAGAGTCAGATGAGTAAGCGTTATTGTTGGGAAGGCGATGATAGAATGTATTACAAAGATGTAAATGAAAGAAAATTTATCTTGCCCTGTTATGGATTTGAACTAGGGACCTATCGATAAGGAGTCGAGAACTCGTTAAAGTTTGAACCACGGGTTCGGAAAAAATAAAATTTCATTCAAATGTTGCGATGTTGTAAATGTGTAAGAGGTAATTGTTTGTGTATTGCAGATCCCCCGGTTGATTGAAGATCCTGTGTAGATCAAACGTTGCGTCCTTATCCAGAACGTTTGGGTACACCTAAATTTTGGATGCGTTAGCACCGCTTATCATTAGGAGACGAGACCGATTAAATCCAAGTGGGTAAAATGTATTAAGACTACTACATTGATCCTTCAATATTTTAATTAAGCACTTCGGATATCTGTTGCTAAAGAAATCAAGGTGATTTGATACTTCTACATTGCCCTAGGATGACTCATATTCGAGGTGAACACTTTGGAACTCTTTTAACACAACGATATTAGTCGCACCACATACTCGGAATAATGGATGACAACATTGGAAAAGCAATGAGGCATAAGGCTCATCTAACTAGACTGGTGGACTGTAGTACAAGCCATAGCCTACCATTCAGATTGACCATAGAAATCGATTGCAGTTAGTTCGATTCAGGCTATTTGTTTTCGTTAATTTTCCGAAAAAAAACAAACAAACAAATTACACAAAATTAGAATCTTCGAGAAGCGCTTATCCATCTCTCTCTCTCTAATCAACGACATCAGGAAAAGACTGGTATTCGTTCGTCAGCGAGTAAAAAGTGAAGCAAGCACTACATTGTCACAAAGGATTTTTCCTAATATAGTTCGGCTTAGCCTTGTGCTAACAATTTCACAATTCATTATGCACCCTGTTTCATAAATAACTGACTGCAACCGCGCGATAAACGCTTTTTCAGGCATCAGACGAGTATGTTTTTGGCTTTTGGTACACTACAGGCGATTACAGATTGCGTGATGTGTCAGAGAATAAGCCGCGCCTCTCCGCTGAGAGTCGCGTAGCATTTCTATAGAAGTTGTATGTTTTAAATAATGATTACGTTAGAATCTTAGTCACTTCCTTTAGCTCGCCCTCTGTTAATGTGCATGCTCAGAGAGAAAATTCTTCTCCTGCGCATGCGCATTATTGAAACGGAGTCGTAAACGGATTGAGTACGATTCCAGTTTAAGATCAGGTGCTCATTTGAGTGGTTCTAAAATTACAAGAAAATATTTTTCAGTTTCAAATGCTGATCCATAAAAGATCGACATGCAAAAGACGACCCGATATATGGAGCGGAGTGGCAGTTTAATCGGACGGATCGACAACAACGGTTGGATTTTGTGTGTGTTCATTATTTCGACATGGACAGTTTTGTAGCATCCAAAAACAAGCTGTTGAAGTATCTGTCATTGGCCCACACGCTCGCGTATTTCTTAATTTCTTTTTTCAATTCACAAATTTCCAATTTCATGGAGAAATTCTTCAGAGTCAATTTCTCCACTTTCCGTTTCCGTTTTCGACCATCAATTTTCAATTTTGAAATCATTTCCTTCATCACATCCAATGAGTCGCGCTCGAATGTCAATGAACTTCCGCCAATTTCTCTCTCATCGATTGTCGTCTGTCCTGGACTGCGGCACTCACTCAAACATTTATTCTGTCCATAGTCACTGAAATCATCCGTTTGAACGGATGAATGTGCTACAGGTATCTTGATATGTGGCAGCTTCAAACTATCCAGCTCATTTTCTCGTATTTTAATCTGTAGCGCTTCGTTGATCAGCAACACTTCATCGAGTATCGTCTGCCGTTTGACCAATTCATCTCTTATCAGCAAATATTTCAACTCATTCTGTTCGTTCGCATACAACTGACTCACAGTTTGTGATTCATCATCACTTATCGCAGCATTTAGTTGCTCCAATTGCGTGTTACGGTTACTAACCTCCCGCTTTGAGCATTGTTCATGATTTGTATCAGTGTTCACGTGCGATACTCGTGCACAACGACCTTCGATCGGATCATTAAAGGGTGACTCGTTGGAATCTGTCAATGGATTCGGATTCGAAGTGCTGTTGATAATTGATTGTATTTGCAACTCATGCTGTTTCATCATTGTGCTAATGGTGTCCTTCAGGCAACTGTTGATGCGAGATTGTGTTTCATCGGTCATGGACTTTTCAACCTGTACACAAAACGATCGGTAAATTTTTGGTCGGATGTTATGAAAGTACTAAGCGTTTCAATGGGATAGTGTAGTGTGCTCCAGTTTACCTTAATGACATTGTCTCTCAAATCGTCAATCTTCTCCGATAATTCTCTCTGTGCCGAAGCATTCTTGTCCTCAGTCAGTTTGAGTTCATTATCAATGAAAGTGGCCAGTTCATTGGGAACACAATCCATTCTCTTCATGAGCCGGTCGTAGTCGTCATTCACTTGATAGAAATATGAAATGATACTGTCGTCTGCCTGACTTCGTTGTTTCTCGACACGCAAATCATCAGCCTTTGCGTTGACTTTCCCTTGATTAAAACAATCGTTCTGCCACGGATTCTTCACTGACACGTTGCGTCTGTCTACCGAATTTTCAACTCCTAAATTTGAATTCAATTTTCTCTGGGCAAAGATTCCTTTCTTCATCGTATCAGAATATCTCACTCATGACAACTAAATTTTACTCAAGAGCCGAAAACAATTGAAATGTCGGTGAACTTTGACCAAAATATTATGCGAAATGCGCTCTGTCTCGAATCACTTACCTCACTCTCTTGGGCTAACGCATTCCTGGCTATCGTTTGAAAAGCTAATTCAACATTAACGCCTTCCTTGGCCGATGTCTCGAAATACGGAATATCATTCTTCGACTGGCACCATTGCTGGGCACGTTTCGTTGATACCTTTGGATAAAATGGTCGGGAAAGAAGATTGTTAGGCTCGGCCATGCGGTACAAAACTAGAGTTAAATTTACCTGACGATTCTCCTGATCGATTTTATTTCCCAACACAACGAACGGAAAGTGTTCCGGATCGCGTGGACTCGCCTGAATTAGAAATTCGTCACGCCAAGAATCCAAATTCTTAAACGAATTGCCAGCGGTTACATCGAACACTAATACACAACAATCGGCACCACGGTAAAATGCAACACCCAACGATTGGAACCGCTCTTGGCCAGCGGTATCCCAAATCTGAATTTGAATCGAGAAAATTGAATTAAAAATTAGAATCAGACAAAATTGGATTCCTTCTCTGTGAATACCATACCTGCATGGTGACGACTCGGTCGTCAACAACAACCTCTTTAGTTAAGAAATCAGCGCCAATAGTTGCCTTATATTGATTGGAAAAGTGTTTTTTGACATACTGATTCATTAATGAAGTTTTACCAACGCTACTATCACCCAGGATGATCACTTTCAGAAGAGTCTTTTTTCGAGTGGCCATTATTGTTATCGGAACACGATTAAGTGGTTAACTGAAAAGGGAAAGAAAACATTTCAAACTCTCGTTGATTGTGTGTACGTGTGCACGCTTTGATAGAAGTGATGAAATGCTTGCGCGTTTTTCTTCTTATTTCTTTGTTGATTGTAAAAAAGAAAAGGGAAAATATAAAATCCGAGCCGAGTTTTGTCTGAGCTTCCATTGTTATTCAAGGCTTTTCAAATTTCATTATTCAAAAGAATAACGCCTGCAAACACATTTCACCACATTTCAATGGGCTCAGTTCAGTACGATATAACCAGTAAAGTATTTTGTATTTGGCTAACGAGGAGGTACAATCTACCGCCGAATTTTATGTTTATGAGAAACCATACGTTGCCTGGTAAGTCTAATAATAAACAAAACCACGACCGAAGGTTTCAATTTTATTGTTCTACGGATGTGCATTGTCTGAAAACGTCGATACTTCAAACGAAACCAAAGAAAAAAATTGCTTCAATTAGGGCCGAAGGAATCCTTATCACCAGCAAAGTTATTTACACACTCTTGCAACTGCACTAAATTTTATCTGCTGGCCTTGGATGCATTCCATTTATCTAACGATAGCTCTAACGGAAATTCAGTGAAATCGGGTTTTTACAGAATGAATCATTTCTGATGTTCGACCTATCTGTTGTTATACGGATTCTGCATCTTATTTCCTACAGATTATATTCTGGACATCTTAATCATCAATGAAAAACATGTGATGGGATTGTAGAAACTGTAAAAACCCAACAGAGTTTCATCGACACATGCTGTTTTTAGCCCCGTACATGGTATGCAGAGGGTCTATTATGTTTGGTATGGCGTTTGTCATTCTCCGAATTAGAAGTAGAAGATATGGGCAAAGTATTTGTTTATGGCTTTAGAAGACACATCCGCCAAAAAAAACTTCAAGGGGTTTTTGAGCATAGCAGTCTTTTCGGGACGTTTTCGTAAATTTTACACTCTTCAACGTAATATTCATCTACGGTCTTTCCGCACGCATTGAACTTCGAGACCGTTTTATGTGTGTAGCAAGTTGAATCTGATTTGTTATGGTGTCGTTAAAAGACATAAATGAGCAAGGAGGGAAAGGCAAGGACGAAAATTGGGTGGACGTCATACTTTCGTAATTGCGCAATTTCCAGGGTACACACTTTTCTGAAAATAAGGACGACACACTAGGATGGAGCAGTGCAACAGGCGGTAAGATTCAAATTGATAGAAGTTACGGATTCAATAGCACTACGAATCGGTTTATCGTTTAGCTGAAGTAAACAAAATAGATTCTACGGGATCGTACGGGGTTCTCCGTCGCAGCATCTGCTACGGTCTCATCTCGTGTTAGAATCGTTTGATGGTGGCTTGATAACATCTGTGTGTCAATATATCTAGGTTTACACGCATCGATTTGACGACACCACAGAAAGAGGTACCATTTTATTGAATTTGCGATATAATATGTCAGTGTTCACGTACAAAAAAAAAACGTTGTTTACAATTTGAATAAAAATTGGAATCGGAATGAGGCAAATAAAATTTACATTTCCCCGGTTTGCCGTATCACAATATATCGACGACGCATGTGAATAATTTACTCTGTTTTTTTTTTGGTGTGTGTCCCCAGAGCCCCGATATGGAAGACGATAGATTTATGCACGAAAAAATTAAAATAAGAAAATTCATGAAGAGTTGTTACGTAAACAAAAGTCTATATTACACACGTTCAAGGTTCCGCGGAAGCATAATAAATACGATTTTCGTCGTCCCTGAATTGGTTGACAACAACAACAAAACTTGAATTCAGTATGCAGGTTGTCCGACATATTTCTCCGATGTGGAATTGCAATCTTTGTTGAACCCAGAAATTCGTTTTCACAATTTTTAACTAAAGAAAGTATGAAAGTAATGAACATGGTATCGTCACACGGCATTAGAATTGCTATTCAGCACAAATTCAATTAACGATTCAGTTTTTTTTCTTTCACTTGTAACAATGCCATAGTGTGGCACCAACAAATGTCGTCGTTGAACAATATGAGTATCATCAAAACATTTTTCGCTTCTAAAAAATATGCGAAATGAATTTGTTGATGATAAAATCAACAACAAAAACAACAACGACGGAGCGTATACCATATGATGATGACTATGAAAACTAAATCAGAATTATGGCTAAACACACAGAGGCGATACAACGCGATATTATTCTATGGAACTGTCAGAAACGCTGATGATATGACACTAAAACAAAAATGTTCAAATGAAAACAATCGAACCGCGAGGAGGCCAACTAACTTAAATGAAATTTATATAAATTTATTGATACAGACCAGTGTCCATTGAAAAATTGTTTATGATAAATAATAATGACGTCACGCTCAAAATAGCGAGACACAAAATAACAAACAGAGGCGACGACGACGTATATCATTCGAACGTATGATTAATAGACAAAATAACAAGAGAAATGTTATTGGAAACCCATGGACACCATGAGCTATCCGATCGGATTTCGGTTGACTAATTTTACATCATCAGAATTGTTCAGAATCATTGCGATTAGAGAGATAAAAACAAAAAAAACGAATTTTTTTTTTGTGATTTTTTGTTCGCTTAAAACAAACTGTCATTGTGACTCCCTAGACTTTGAAAAAAATCATTTCGCATAATATGGCTCTTATACAATGGTATGTTCCCAGCATGATATTGTGTCCAATGTCCATTCTATTCAGAAATGTACACAGAGATTATTGTCAGACATTACAAAATCGTACATGTTTTATCGTTGACCTCCCCATTTTATTATATTTACTCGGGAGATATGATTGTCCAGACAACATATTTTCAATCTAACAGTACGCCCTTATAAAAATGCAACATTTTTTTGTCTGGAATACAATCAAAAATCCACTCTGAATCATTCGATTCGATGCAATTGATATTTCCGATTTATATTGCGACGAAATTTTGTTTGAATACGTCTTTGTAACATTAATTTAAGATTAAAGAAAAACGAAAAAAGAAAAAAACGTTTTCACGTCGAATGTTTATGTTGATGGGGTACAATATACGAGAGAAACGCAATAGAGCAAACAAAAAAAACTTCGTGAAATCTACTTTATTGGACGGCCAAATAACATTTAATCACTGCGGTCACCCATAAATACGTACAATTCGTCTATTGTACGGGAAAAAAATTTAAAATTCATTACATCGTCTTTGAAATTCATTACATCGTCTTTGAAATTCATTTCATCGGTTTTTTTTTGGCATGAATGAACTAGTTTCTTGAGACTAAAACAAAGGATTTCAGACTCCAAAGCATTTCGACGGATGATTTTTTTTTTAAATTGTCGACTTACCAAATCAAAACAAAATATCTATCGATGATGGTTGAAATGTCGGGGATACTGTTGGGAATTGTTTGATGCGAACACTGCGATTTTTTTAACGATACACTTGGTTAATTGGATTATGATAGAAAGTTTAACATTTCTTCAAGGTTTTCACAATATAAACTTTTTTTTATGATGTGTAGTATTCATACACCTCATATACACTCATATGACGACAGACAAAGCAAAATGGCGAACCACTTTATTATTATGAGTGTTCTAATGTCATAAAGAAGCCATATACACAGAAAAAGTGTGTGCCGTAGAGTGGAAACAGCTGCTGTAGCGGCTCTGTGAAGAAAACACATACGCAGTTCATTATACGCTGCCGCAAAGCGGTACAATTTTGAAATAGATTCGAGCGTTTGCCATAGTGGCGTTTGATGCCCGTGCCACACCATATTCGATTTTCCATACGATTTGACAGTTAATATGTCAAGAGGCTAGTTCAGCGTCGTAAGATCAATACGAAATGAGTATAGAAAACGATGTTTCACAATAATCATGACAATAAGCTTTTGTACTGTAAATTTTGCGCACAGATTGTAAACAATAATTTCATCCGACACTCACCAAAACGGTTGAACTAAATGAAGCCTTCCTAAATGAGTTACGAGTCACACGATCTTGAGCCAAATAACTATTTGGCGCACTAAATATGTGGATTCCATTGGTCCCAGTGGAGGTTCCAGCTCCAAAACCAGAAAATAAATTAGTCATTGCGAGTTGAAGGAAGTTGGTTTGGGAGCTACTAACACAGGTGCGAAGAATGATCAAGTTAGCATGATGGATATCACGCACACTGATAGAAAAGTTAACATGCTGAACGTATAGTATACGTAGAGTGGACGTCTAATTTGAATATCAGATTGGAGCATACTTCGGGTATGTTAGTAAACCTGTGGTATACGTTAGTAAACGTGCCACACGTATACCTTCGTTTCTGGAGCAAAAGAATTTTTGATGTACATATTTTGTACATCCAATTTCGTTTTTAAAATCTTTTTCCTAATTATTTATGTTCATGTTGTAAATTTGCTATGTAGAAACATTTTTTACCATGTTTTGTGCTGGGATCGAACTGGGGACCTCATGATCTTCGAGCAGGGCTCTTACCGATGTTGCAATTCAGACTT
>JANTFA010164327.1:0-10107 GCA_026413405.1 Phytosciara flavipes
CCAACTCCATTTCAGAGATGCTATCCTTTCCATGACATCAACGACTCTTGTTTTTTGTCGAATCCATTTTGAACTTCAGGTCTGCATTAATTCTTGCGCCTTTCCAAAGTTATCTTCTAGTCTCTGTAAGTCTGTGGCAAGAAATGCCAATATTGAAAAATATTCACAATGCCATATACAATATATGAAAGCTGTCAAAGTATGTTGGGTCAGAAAAATTCATAAGAAACCATACATAAGTCTCGTCCGCATTTCAGTGTTGCCATACAGATTTACAAATCGATAATTTCGCATTTCTTTGAAGTCATTTGATCATATGATTGATCCCCTCCACCCTCAAAGTACATCCTAAATATGGTAGGCCATACATTTGACTTAGAAGATGCAAACTTATCGAATTGTTGGTGATTGTAAATTGGTATGGCAACACTGAAATGATTTATGAACAAGTTTTCGTTTTCGCGTTCTTCACTTTACTTTTATTTGAAGGCGTGGGATTTTTTTCTGACATTTTTTGTTCAAACAGAACGGTACATGAATCTACGTCCACCACACATTACGATTATGTTCTAGCAAAAATCTCACTCTGTAATAAAGAAATTAAAAACTAGTTGCACATTGCCCATAATGACATCGCAGATAATATAGGCTTGCAATGTGTGTACAGTTGTATGCTCAGACTAAAATGGAATGCCAAATGTAATTACTTCTTAAATTGAATTATTTTAAATTCAATTTGTCACTTTTTTCAATAGCCGATATCAAAAATAAGTCACGCGGTATTCAATGTCCTTAAATGTAGTCACAACTACACGACTTTTAATTGTGACATGCAAAGCATTTTTGTGCAACTTAAAATATAAACATGTCACTGTTCTGGCTGGTCGTATTCAATTCTCTGTGGGATTGCTTACTGTGTACCATAATGTATGATACATTTCCTAATTAGAAAAATCGATGGGTATATCTATAGACTAAATTGTAAAACACACCGAATGCACGTTTAGTAATGGGAAAAATCTTTCTGTTCCGATATTATTCTTAAAATCAGTTATATATTGTTGATTGTACAAGGAGCACAGGGTGGCTCAATGATTATTATTGTGAACGTATATATATAACAGATTCATGATCTCGCTCGTGATATCTGAAAATGGTATACATCTTCATACAAAATAAATCGAAAAGAAAACACAACAACGAACGACCGAACGAACGAATGTCGATGTTCGTTCATTATTTTAATTCATTTGAAAAGAAATCAAATGAGAAATTCGTCTCACAGCCTTTGAGCATTTGATGCTTTGTTAAGCGATTATGCGATTAAAATTGAAATTTGAATTTTTCCGTTTGTCGACTTCGTATTGTCGCGTTGCTTCTTGGAAACAGTAGCAAATGCCACTACGGAATTCAAATAGTTTAGCAGTGTTTGCTGAGCGATTGAGCATCGAAATGTGTGTGCATTTAAAGATAATCTGTGATTGCAGAAGTAGGTAACGTTAAAAATAGAAATCTAAGAGGCGTTACTTCGGTACATGCGATACATTTGTCGAATTAGTCGATGGAATCCAGAAAGATTTTGGGATTGCATCAACATTGAAAGAATTATATCGGAAAACCTTAGAAGGGAATTCGCAAAATTCGCGAAGCCATCACCGATCCTAACGAGTAAGGCCTCAAACGAATCCCCGTTCCATTCGGTAAAACTTGTAGAGACATATTGTGCTCGACTATGAGACCATTTATGTCGGCTGTGCGGCCCATTCAGTTGGCACTGTAAGTGAAAAACCTCGGAAAAATGGTATTTTAGGGACTCTGCGCGGGGAGACAAGTGTAGCAGGATGCTCCAAGCTGCAGTTTTGTAGCTGACATCGGGCGAGTCAATGAGAGATATGGCACGTTTCTCTGCTTTACGAGAACTTGATCTGGCGGTTGCCTTTAAGCGTGATGTGAGGCGATGCCCTTTGATTTATGCCATTTCGGAAAAAATGTCCTCAAGAGATTTTCATAGTCCTGTAATACCGTCATCAGACATCGGTACAGCAATGAACAACCAGGACTTTCGAACGGTTCCGGCCTTTAATACCGTCATCAAATATCGGTACAGCAATTAACAATCAGGACTCTCGAACGGCTCCGACAAGTGCGGATGCGGTTCGATAGTTGATGCAGATGGAACACATGGTCTATGGTCTATGTTGTCCTTATGCAAGAAGAACGTTCCCTAGACATCGTGCTTTAACGTCAGCCCATTTCTTATCAGCATTGGAATTCAACTGCCCTTCGCGTAATGACGGTATGACTCTCTCACCATGGTCCAAGGGCAAACGTTCAGTTTGCCATGTGTGACGCTAGTTGACATACTCTCACCAACGCATTCGACCGCATCTGTCAAAGCAGAAGGCTCAGCTGTACAACATGCTTGTAATCGGAAACACAAACATCATACAAACGTTTCAAATTATTTATTCGTTGCCTTAGACTTCGAGATATTGGCCCGTTGACGCAACAAAGAGTCTAAAAGTTTCATCGATTGAATGGGCAAGCATTTAATTGAAGAATCAGCTGATATCTGAGCCAGAAAGTTTCTGTACAATATGAATAAGTCTTAGTGGGTCTTAAAGGGGCAAAATCGTCTGGTTTTATGTCAACTAAATAAATAAATACAACTTAAGCTGGGCATCTCAGAGTGAGGTAAAGTCCCATGCGCTTCAGTTGATTTAGTCCAAAGTGTTCTTGGAACAATCCCTCTTCGCATTTTATAATTTGTAATGTAACTCGTACACTGATTTCTTATCTATATGTTATCACTAAATTGTTTTGCCTCTCAACCAATAATATGTTGAATCGAATGATTGAGAACAGCTAGTCGAAGCTAGGGCAAGTATTTTGAAATGCTTACAAATGTATGTTGAAACTTGAAACCATTGAAACTTAGCGAATACTTTCCATTCAGCTGGTCGTCTCTACATTGTTAATAAGATCTGCATAATCCGGTTGTTATTCGTCACACCTACACTCATTGACTCATACTTATAATGCGAACAGCATCAGTGTTGTTGCTAGTTATGAAAATCATTTCAAGATTTTATTGTAACAAATTTCAACCACAGAATTTACAGATTCAATGCACCGCTTTACACCTGCCATTGGTAAAATGAATTTATGGAAAAGTTGAACTTCAATGCTAGAGTTTAAGACATAGAATCAGAATTGGTCATTTAGATTTCATTGACATTGAATTTGTACCTGCTGTGTATAGTATCGAGGAGCGAATTTCCAATGCAAAGTAATGCTGCAACGAAAACACATCAATGAACTCCCTCAATTTTTTTGTTTCTTTTCTTCATTTAACTAACATACCGTTACATAGAAATGTGCTTTTGTTTCAAATAAAATTGAGTCATGAAAAACATACCGTAAGGCAATGCGAACATTATCGGCTTTGTGCGCGAACTTAGGTATAAATAAATATTATGTTCATTTTTCACTTTCTGCATTTTAAAATTAATAATTTTGTAGAAAACCGCATCCAGGAACTATTCAGAGTCATGCAAAACGAATTGAGAATCTGAGCAAGAAGATGAGCAACGAAACTTCTTCTTCTTTTGTTTTTCGTTGCTGTTTCGTAACCACACAGAGTATTTGTCTATGTTAAATAATTACGCTTCAAGCGTAGATAAGCTGTATTAAACATATGTGAAAAGTGTGCAAATTTAATCATTTTTAACTGTCTAGAGGTGTGACAGGTTATTCGCCTATTAAAAGGATGATGTCATAATGTTTTAATAACGCACAGCATCGTTGCACATTTGCATATTATCTCTCGATTTAATGTGTTCATTTATGTAACAATGGTAGGGTTTGGCAAGATAAGACGTTGTCTTCTAGATATGCACACACATATTGGTAACAAACAAATCTAAATAATACATAGAACAGTCATGCCGGTATGTCGCCGCGTGTATTTGGAGCAGATCTAATAGAAACCGCCGCGCCACATGACACCTACAATCACCACCACACAAAAGTCCATTTGGAAAGAAAATGTTTTTCCTGCGCGCAGGTTGTTTAGTATAGACGAATTGTTAAGTTGTGACGGATCATTCGTACTTGAACTGTTTGAACGTACTCTTTAGAACGTAATCAACGGTCCGTTGACAACCAGGCAGTATTCAGTTTAACTAACGACTCATTTCCCATTACTCAGCTCAGTGTCGATAAATTGAGAAACACAAAATCTCCAATTACTCAGTGTGTATGTTGCAGTGCTATAAATGATTTCCATATAGCTTTATCGCACTAGTTGCAAACAGTAAATAATAGCTATCGCATGCTATGCTTTTCCATCCGCGGCCTCACCACTGATTGACAATCTCACATCTTATGCTCTGAAAACCCGCACACAATATTTGTTGCATAATACTTCTTCGTTTCCACAAGCCAAACTTCGCTATTTCCAACTTCGGCAATTAATCTTCGTGAATGCATGAACTCTCTCTTAGGGGAGGAAACTAGTAGCTGGAGATGTTGATGCGAAATATAGTCGACACAGTAAACTTCTTGAGTCACAGTTGAAGAAATTTGCAGCTAATTTTGGATTGTCACGTATCGACTCAAACTTCAGGGAAGTTTTCAAGTCATCAGCAACTTGAAGGCTGTCACTTTTTAACTGACTAGTAGCAACATGACAGATATGACTTCAACCATTCCAATAATATTCCCAACGATCCTAAACTCACATTATTTGATTATAAGAATCCTGTGAGGTATATACCATTCATCGAATGCCTTGGGAGATCAGTGTAGATGGTGTCGGCTTGATGCATTGTGGCACAAATAAGTTACATGATCAACCAAAGTAAGTTTGCACGGATCGTCCAATGGAAAACCCATGCTGCGGAAAGAAGAAATGAAATCAAATGCTCACCTGCTCGGAAAAAAGGTTTCTCAAGTATCTTCGCAATAGCACAGTGTCGGCCTGTAGTTCTTCACGTCCAACTTCGATTCCAGAGACTCGAGAAAACACCCTCGATACGCTCATTTAGGTGCATGTTATGAACTATCTGTAATCATTTTTAGAGAGTATACATCAATCGGACAAGTGAGAAGTGAGATGCAGTTTTCTAAAATCGAAAAGTCGTTGTTACATACTGAAGAAGTAATAGATTTGAGTAAACACTTTGAGGGTCTTTTCGAAAGTCATTTTAAGAATTATTCTAGATGCTATGCATTAACCAGAGAAAAATGCTTGAACGGACACTCGAGGCCGTATAGTGTTACTAAGCCATTACATTTTCAATCACAAATTACATAACTAACGTAAGATAATATGCAACGATTTTTGCGCTGAAGTTGAGCTAGTATGAGTTGTAAACGCATAAATAAACTTGCTAACATTAAAAACTATCGTAAAACAGCAACTTAGATCATAAATAATCGTTGATCAATTAATTTATTCATACATGCGCATCGATTGCTCATTTATATATGTGTATCGATTGAAAGTATGAATGTCACTTTCTTCGTCAATGAGAAAAAAAATAGGTAACGGTAACGTATCAATTGAACGGTGGTATCGAATATCGACACAGGAAGAGTCAAGCATGATTAGACAAATTATAGCTTTGTGTGCATAGAGCTGTTCTGTAATTTTCTTCTATTTAACACTTTAGATAGCTTCTGGCAATAGTTTTCCGAGTAATTGTGCCCGCAGTTGAAACTGAAAGGCTTTCATTAAACAAATTTTATTAACTTCGTTTCTGTATATTATTCCTTGTGCACTGTGTTCGTTCGCTTTTGTATTAAATATGGAAGTGCGTTTAGCCTCTTGATGTTTACAAAACGAAATTTACGTGTACTTTTCTATATATATCGTCATCGTCATCTATCGTCATCGTCATCGTCATCTTGGATTTATTGTGTAAATAAATAATATTATTGTGTGATGCTGAAGCCACAAAGAAAGCACCATCGCATCATAAAAAATGTTAATAGTTTCTTCTTCTCCTCTTCTTTTTTTGCAAATAGTTTTATAATTCTCTGTCGTTTCTAATTCTTCGTCGTCATATTTTTGCAAACTCTGTAATTTAGATCAATAAAGTACTTTACAGCACATTGGAATTTGCCACCCATTCGGATGAACGTTCGTGCTTCTTCTGTTTGTTTTTTACAATGGGAAGCGTTTATTTGTATTACAATTCGAAATTCGTTTGATTGACAACTATCAGTTAATTCATCTCTTCTCAAGCCGGAACAGAAATTGAACGTATGTATTCCCGACATTGGCTTACACACTCCAGATAGTTGATATTGCGGTTTACCAGCTAAAATCAACAATAGTACTTTATTCAACAAGTTGCAAAAAGTGGTACTTTTTGTCACTAGATGTGATCTCATCAAACGAGCGGAGCGACGTTTCCTGCAACCAGCTGCGGAAAGTGTACTTTTGAAATGCCATAACCACTCTTTGAACAAAAAATGCTATGAACGAATACGAAGAGTGGATTTATGTGCGGTTTAAAAACTGGTTCACTGTGTTTATATTCTCAATAGCCAAATGGTTAGAGGTGTTGCTCGATGAATTTTCAACTTTGGTGTCGGTGGTTCGAGACTTGGTCGGACAGTACTTTTATTTACAGTTAATGCTTGAAAAAGAGCGACAAAAAGTATTATGCAAATCCATTTCATTCAGTAACCACTTTTCGTAACTAGTGACAAAAAAGCGAAAGAATCAGTTATGAAATCACACATCATACGTAACTCAAATGATGCATGCAGAATTTCAATTTTCGCAGCGCCGTTGCAGAAAGTCTTATATTATACGTCATGTCACAGGTCACAGAGTGCTGCGGGAAATTGGTTCACATAACGACCACATATCGTTCCGTGGCTAACAAACTTTGTACTCAAATATTTCGAAATCTACGAAACTTTTTTTAGAGCATAATGTTTGATTCATTCGAAAGAGAATCAGCAGTATAAGGTGCAATCAAAGTTGGTCTAGGAAAAGTCTCACCGATTCCGAGCTATTTCAAGACTCATTTTGTTAGTCACGGGGTAAGTTCGTTAAATTAGCCACATGCTTACTAGTGAATCATAACAAAGTTTGAAAGTTTTATCGGTGGCAGTCAGCTACCAGAAATAATCTTTAATTAGTAGCAGTCAACATCGTTTTAAATTTTATCTGTGGCAGTATTCATATTCTGTGGCAGTGAACTACGAGATCTGCCTTCATCATCTCCAAAGTGGTTACAACGGAATCATCAATTCCTGGAAGTGACAACAGCAGAATATGTCCTTGCCGTCGGCAATTGCGTATATTGCCAATTCCGCAGTTAATTGATAAGAATTTTGTAAAATTAAACAGAATTTCACAAATGAAAAGAATCTTTCTATTGTACTGAAATTTAAAAAAAATTTTAAGAACATAACTGTGGAATGAGCAACATATATTCTGAAGCGATCTATAATGATTATCAGCTTACACGTAATGACACCATTATTTAACTGAGGATAAGAAAGCAAAACTTACGTTTCTGGATTTAGTTTCTCTTTCAAAAGTGGGAATAATAGCACTTGCATTCACCGAAAGGCCATCCACACTCGTCAGAATAGAATAGCCCGAAGAAGGACGCAAACGTTTTCGATCATAATGTTATATGAGGGCCATTCATTCTAGATTGAGACATTGTAGCCATTCCTAAATGAAATGGGACGCGTTATTGAAGGTATACTGAAATATAAATTCTAAATAGAAAGTTTGAAAACATATAAATTGAATACGAATAAATATCGACAAATTGTGATCAATGAATTTGAATTTTTTGTTTTATCAACATCTTCATATTGTACGAAAACGTTTTTCACTTGCATATAAATGCAACAGCAACGAATGTACAGCTTGATAACTTTTTTTTTCTTTCAAGAAAAGGAAATTATGGTTCAAAGTCGTGGCCTCCTCCGGCTTCGGTGATATTTAAACATAAAGCTCGATTTGTATTGAAAGTCTTGGCAAATACACAAACGATGGATATGAACAAATGCAGATACACATTAATTAGATCTTATGGACTAACCACTATGCACATTTCAAATTAGTGCATTAGAACTGCAAGCTCGTTTAAAATGCAAATCATTGAATTCATTAACCCAATAAGAACAACGTATTGAACAGAATATTAATTACGTATCAAAACAACGTAAATTATTCATCGTTAACCGAAATGTAATGGTAAAATACAAAGGGTACATATAAGTGATGCAGTAGCTTATGGAGAAATTACGCTGTTTCGAAGTGGCATCTGTTTTATTTGAGATTGTATTTTAGAAAGCGTCACGACTTAGAGAGACAGTCCTTTGGGTAAAATGGTGATAGTCCAAAATAACTCGCTTAGGTAACACCCAACCTTTATATCAAGTTTAAGCATTGCGATTCCAAAATACATCCAACATGTAAATTTCCTATACCAACTCGCACAACTTTTCTCAGATGTTGGCTGTGTATTTGAAGCATACGTCCAATATGTATAGTTTACTACGTCAGCAATGTATGGAATCAGCATGAACATCATCATCATGAAATTGAATCATAAATTGGAGATAATCCAAACTAGGTCCCACCTTTTGAGCGGGTCGGATCCCTTGACTGATTGAATTTCGCAATGGATTGGACGAAACTTCAATCTAAAAGACCCGAACGAAATGCATGGCAATATTATTTATTCTACAAGATCAACATATAATAATAATCCCAACAAAAACTCTTTCAGGGAAAAGTGTGGCGCTACCCCTGATGGAACTTCTAAAATGAATGATATCGGTCGGGGTGTCGCTTTCAGTTTCGATACTTAGAATATTGTCTTCACGTAAACATGCTTCCGCAGCCAAAAGTCGTGGTAACTTCCCAAGCTATATTTCGTTCAAATAAAAAAAAATGCTTCCGCAGTGGAATAGACTAACGGTAATGCTAATGTTCGTAATGTTGTAGCAGAAGCACCCCACGTAGTACCAGCCAACTTTTGAATTATGTTGCATCGAGATTTGAGCTTTCCACTGAGTTTCGTTCGATATGGCTCTTAATTCATTGAGCGATGCAAAGCATTTCCCAAATATTTTTGTGTGAAATTGTTTGTGTTTCAAATGCCATTCGATGATGACATGAGGATTGATTCCTATTCCATCGAATTCTATTCACTTTGAAAGTGAATTCAAAATCAGTATTACGGAAGTGAAGAATCGATGCTTGTCGGTATGCAATAAACATTCATTTTCCATTTAAAAATTTTTTTTCTTCAAAATACAATTAAAAATATCTGTTTATGAAAATTGATCAGTATGCAAAGATCCAACTTTAAACTTTATAATTTAAGATTAAAGAAAAAAATTCTAAACAAGAAACCTGTAAGCAATTTCATTAAATTGAAAATAAAAGTTTCAAACATTAGCAATCGAAATCCGATATGATTTATGAACAATATGGAAACTTTTGCCGCATAACAGAAAACAATTTTCTAGGTAATAACTCTTTAAGTTAAACATAAATCTCGGTAATGAACCTTCATTTTCATAAATTATGCAACAACTTTCGACCTTTCATTAAACTAGGAGCGATCTTTTGGGATAATAATCAAACATTTCTTTTCTTTTTCTCATGTAACAATCTCTGCACTTCTTGCATTACATTCCGTGCCAGCAAAATGAGACTCAATTTAACCCAACGGATAAACTTTTGTTTTTCGAAAACAATTTTATGCTTCGTGAACATTATTTACGTTTAAATGTAAAAATTTATTATATTCGCGCGGCCATTGATTGACTATTATCGAGTTTACAGCAGCCCAAAGTGAACCATTTCCAGTAGATTTTATTTGTCATTATTTCTTTACTGGATTGTTATAGCACGTCCTGATCATCAAATCTGTTTGCTTATTTTTATTGAAGTATTTTTAGACCCGTACGAAGTACGAGGGTCTTTTGCTTTCACTCTTACGTTTTTGAAACGAATTCTAGTCTTGAGTAAGGGCAACCCTTCTTTGGTCATTCCTAAACGCCTAATCAACAATAAAACATAAGGGGACCCGTACGAGTAGAGTACGGCACACACTG
>JANTFA010164338.1:0-10106 GCA_026413405.1 Phytosciara flavipes
TTCGCCTTTTCTTGCGATTTCTTCTCTTTCTGGAACGATGTGCAATATCCAAAGTATTCTGTATCAGCTGTAGCATTCGTTATATCCGGACAGTAAATGAGCTCTACGGAAGTTTTGATTTGAGCGATCGATCGATTGAAATGCTTTGAAAATAGAGTCATAAAATACCTGCAGACGTTATGTCACAGTTAATTCCATTCTTCATTGTTATCGATCGCCCTCGAAAGTAATGCGAAAGTGCTTGGCATGGACATGGGGGCACTTTTGTATCATTCACATCTACGGAATTCAAACCACACATCGGGGAGAATTGTTGAGGCGTTACATCCAACAGATCGTTCGATGATATGTTGAGCATGTAGAGGTCTGGAAATCGATTTTTTGTTAGATTTAAAATCGTTCAACCATTATTCACACATTACCTGGCAGAATACCAAAGTCAGGAACTTTATTCAGTTTACAACTGGCAAGGTTAATTATTTGCAATGGCGCCGATATCGGTTTTGAAAGTTTCTGTTTTGAAATTGGGGATGAGAAAAGAAATTATTTTGAAGAAGTTATTCCTGGTCGTACCTCTAAGTCCCTGTGTAAATTGACCAGAGGATTGTCCGAAGCGTGTATATTTCGAAGTAAAGGCAAGGCAAACAGTTCCATTGGTATCGTTGTTAGGCCATTCGTCGATATATCTACAGCCTTTGAACATTTTGATTTTGAGATTAAATTGTTTTTATCAAAGACAAACGTGAATGCTACCTCTAAGTCTGTTAATTGTGCGAAGGTGTTCGGCTCAATTATTTGGATCATATTCTCAAACAAATATAAGTACTTGATGTCGGTGTATCTTGAAAACGAATCTTCATTCAATTCTCGTATTCTATTGAACGATACGTCTAGGATCTGGAAATTAAGTAAGATTAATTGACAAGCTGAAGTTATAATTGAATGGATTTGGCTAGATTAAGTTTGACTGTGAGTTTTACCGGTTTTAATTAGAAATAAAATTTGACACAAAAATGGGTTGCAACTTTTGGAACAATTTATTGGAAAGTGGCCGCGACGAAGTCTTTAGAGTTTCTCTTCAAATTTTCAAAAGAAATGCGGATCTGTTGAACTAACTTTTATGACTGAGGAGGTAAGAGATATGGATTCATATCTAGCTCATATGATTGCTTAAGATGGATCAGGGTACAAACAGAGCTACAAAACACCAACACTTTGTGGAATACAGGGCCGTTGTTTGACGGCCTTTTTCAAGGGGGACTCAATCTATCATGTTAAAAATAATGTTTTACCTAAAAAATATTACGAGAACAGCCAACATAACTCTTCTTCAGCCAGTTTTCGACGTTGTATACGGCGGTTACATTGAACATAAAAACACAAACATCTGCGATCTTTAATTTAGGATTCGAAACGGATTGCTCTTCTAAGAAGTAACTTGTCAAATGGAAGTAATTTGTGACGCTGTCCTGAATGAATAAGTGGAAGACTTAACTGAAGCAGAAATAGCAAACACATTGATATAAATGAGAAATCAAATGTGCGTTCGGTCGGAGCAATCGGAACCCTCTTCCTCAGTATCTTGTTCAACAAAATCAAAAATTGTAGTTCAATGCTCCAATTATTCCACGAAAGCTTTCTGCTACACTTCTATAAGTACAAAGGAGACTCAAGGAAATGCAAAGATTATTGAGCGATCAAGTTGATGTCTCACACAACGAAAATCTGGGGAAGAGTGATCAACCACCGCTTGCTGAAGATTGTACTACTAAAGATCCATTGGTGGCAATGTGGATTTGTCCCTGGCTGGTCAACAGTCTATTCAAGCCATGAGACTACTTGTAGAAAAGTTTAGGGACGCAGCAAAAGACATTCATATGATCTTTATTGATCTAGAAAAAGCGTCTGACCGGATACCACATAACTTGATCATTGAATACCAGAGCAATATGTGCAAATCGTAATGGATATGTACAAGAAGATGTTGTTCTTTGTTTTGTGGTTCTATGCGGCGGTTAATAAATAAAAAGCTTCATTCGGTTGCAATATTTCGGATCGGGCTTTGATCCTTCATCAGGCTATAATTGATCAATTGAGAATTCTGAGTTACATCTTCAGTCTCGTATCAAAACAATTTGTCTGTTTACCTGCCGTTTCTAACGGACAAAATGGAAATAAGTTATCACATTTGCCATTAATGTACAAGATGATAACGACTAAGCTGTGCATCTTGTCCTACTCAGAGTACACCAGGACAGCGTACTCTTCAACATTGTCATTAACTTTTTTACATCCGAGTAGAATTTCAATAGAATATATTTTTAAAACAAAATGTTGTTGCATGTCTAAAAGTACACTGCGAAATATGAAAAGCCAAATAATGTAGAAGGATTTGTTAATTCATTTGTTATCGACAACGAACGGCGAACTACATAAACAAAAATGTATGCATTATAAAGCAAAATTTATGTTCAAACAATTGAAGTAAAAGACGCAACATGACCGAACATCAGTGTTTTGGAAATCATTAGCTCAAAGGAAGTAGTAGATCCAGAAGTATATGTTGCTGCTATGCAATCAGCATGTAAGGTTAAACCATTTTCACCAATATTCATTGAACGATGTTTTGGAAAGCTCAGGCTAATCTTTGAAAGCAAATTCAAAGTGTACTATTCGTGTGTCTTTGCCGTGCTCACATATGGAGCGGAAAATATAACATTGACAAAATCGTCTGAAAACAAATTGAGAGTAATACAACGAGCCATGGAGCGAAGTATGGGTTTCGTTCAGAGAGAAAAAGACAAATCAATGGATTTGACCGCAAACAAAAGCCGTTGATGTCATGGAAAGGATACCATCTCTAAAATGGAACTGGGACTTATCGCGAAAATAACAGACGAAAGTTGTACGCGAATCATCATGAACTGGAAACCACTCACAAAACGAGGTACGCGCTGGCCACCAGGACAATGGACAAACTCAATCATACAAGCAGCAGGCATATAATGGCAACAAGTGGCCTACATTCAGCAGTGGATATAATGGCTGACGAGGAAGAAGAAGTTTCCTCTAGCTGAATACCACCGAGTTTCCATTTTATTTTGCGTCTCAACACAATTTTATTAACAAAACAACTCGTATCATTGAGAAGTGGAATGACCTGCATCACCAATTGAAATATCATTCCTACGCGCATTTAAGATTTGCGAACATATATTTTCGCCCAGAGCAAAAAGATGCATTTTCCTTTCCATTTTATGTTTAGTCAGAAGCTTACTCACTTGGTTTATATCTCAAAATCAAGCAATTAATTTCAATTTGTGTATCTTCCCAATGCTTTAACAATTAACCCTAATTGAGATCACAAAAAATTTGTTTGGAAGAAGAAGCTAATGTAGCGGCTGTGATACATACATGAAGACGTATACACACGCGATACGTTAACACAACAATAAATATTAAGTCAGTAAAATGAGAATCAGGCAGTTTAAGAACTGGGTTCCGTTATGTTTTGGTCGGTAGATGGAATATTTACGTTTTGACAATAAATATTAGAGTAATCCAAGTAACTCAATCAAGATGCAGCGCTCAGCTATTTATAACAGTCGTCCCACTCATCAGAACAACAATTTGAATAAGCATTTACGTACAGTGGGCTTCGTGTTTGTGACCGGTAGAACTCAACAGAAATGCATCTACCAAACATAAAGACTCAAAATTAATTGTTTACACTAACCTCCAAGCCGGATCTTAAGTGTTGTGGCACTTCCTTTAAATTCAAATTTGTGCACACATAGCCAATCATTTTGTTTACACGTTCCATGGAACACGATTTCGGTGCATGATTGTCCTCGTTCATAATGAAATCAAGACTAGTGACTGCTTCTCCGCTGACACAGTGAACCAAGTATATCAACAAAACGTACAGCTTCATCCTAGTTATCACAAAAGAAAAATTATTTCACGATATGCGAATGGTTCAACGAAAAATTAGCATAACAAAACAGAAATTCTCGTTTCGTTTTTCTCGGGAAAAATGCTAGGTTTTTAGGATGGGCATCTATTGAATTTATCTTTTTACATTGGATCGCTACTGAACCGATTCATGCGCCATTCCATATTATTTAACCATCTGATGCAATTACAATAATTTTATTTTCCAATAAAATGTATTGTGTAATGCCGCTGTTTGATGGACACATGCATTGGTATTGTCCGCACTAAGTACATTTCAATTAAATTAAATGTTCGTTTTATCAAATCAATTGTATTTAGGTAATTGAACTATGAAATGAACTTTGTTCGATATGTGTGGAATGCAGATGATGTTAGTGAAAAAAATTGGAAAGAAGTTTAGGGGGGTTCAGTTGAAAAAGCACGAGCTGCTAAATAACAAAGATTACGATCCATGAAATGATGTCTACTTCAGTCAATCGAGCAGAAAGCACGTGGGAACGTGCTGTTAGAATCGTATTAATTCCAGACAACTCAAAACAACTTCGTTCCAGTGAGGCTTAACTTGAATTGAGTGAGACTACGTTATGACATTTTGAAGAAATGACAGCGAATTTTCTAGTTTTAATCATGATTTATAATCAAAATGCGGAATGAGCATGGAAATCATGGACAAGTGTGATCAAAATAGCAATCTGCAAACCAGCTATTTTACTCGTTTAAAGTCCTTGAAATGAAATTACCGTGAATGTCTGTGATCATGTGATGAATCATTTGCCCGGGGGGCAGCGAGGAAACTTCCTCAGACAAAAACCTCTTGAAAGAGGATAAGGTGACGCAAGTCCTTTACTTACAAAAGAAGTGATATCAGAAAGGGTGACGCTAAAAGTTTCGATACGAAAAATTTTAACTGCAAAACTTATTGTATACCTAAAAAAAATTGCTTTACAAATGGCAAATGCCTTAGAATTACGCCCCCAAACTACTCCCAAATTTTCATGAAAAAACTTGAGCCGTTCTCAAAATAGATTTTCCACAAACAAGAAAACAAGCAAAGAACGGTTGGAAAAATTGATCATTTCGAAATGGGACCATTTTCATATGAAAGTACCAACCTTTGACATATATCGTTGACATATACTGCGTTGATCTCGTAATGAACCCTAGAGTTCCCTAAGTTGCAAACATTAACGAATCTACGTCGTTGTCGAATTATTATTTTCGCCGACCTATGCCCTGAGATTGCACCACTCCAAACAATGTAAAAAACGAAAATTTCAACATTTTAATTGATGATAAACGAGAGCCGAGCAAATGATCTTTGCAGCAGTTAGTTCAGTTAAATAAAAGTCGTTCGGATTCTCTCTGATATGAAAAAAAAGTTTTGGAGCGCAATCAGAGCGAGCGAAATTTTTCTGGGTCTACCCAATACACTGCAAGCAATAGATCAAATTTTTCACAGCGTGACACACTGTACAGCTTCAGTAATTTATTATTTAGAGTACCATTCATGCTTGCAACGATTTTCATTACCACTTCGCCTTAGTGAGCAAACATATAGAAAGGAAATATAGTTAGCCAGAAGGGCAACCTAGCTATACAGAAGGAAGAAGGACAGTATGAAGTTCACCGACGCACCATGCAGTTTCGTAACTCACTGTCAGATGCCACAATCGGTTAGTTTATCTTACATTTGACTCAGACTTTAGGTAAATGATTGTGAGTTGTGCTAGTGCTAAAGTGGTCTCGAGTTTGTTGTCTGGGTAGGTTTATAAAAAACTAAATGACGACTCACAGCCCTATGAATCGTGACTTACTCTATGTGACGATTGACGGTTTCTTGGATCAAGTTTCATTAATATGAATACAAAATTACATTCATAGCGAATCAAATTAGGGGCCTCTCATAAATTTCGTCAAGTCATTCTAGAGACTTTTCGACTAACTTTTTCCACCCGTCACGCAAAAAGGGTCAAACATTTTCTTGAACCCGCTTCCCCCTAACAGCGTGACATAATGAAAAGTAATAAAATTAGAATTTGTTGCTTCACATTCAGAAATAATGGAGAAAAGTTGCTTGTGAAGTTCAACTCACGATTATTTACCTTCTAAACAAAGTTTAAAATTTCCATACAAATAAGATACTTGTCGTGTCGTTGACTGCAAACTGCATTATGCGTTGCAATCACACAATCATATTACTGTACGGTGAAATAAGGAATCCAAATCGGTGAAATAAGGAATCCAAATCTGACATTTAATTGGTTGACAAGGGGCTGTCCATACACCACTTTTCTCGCATTTTCCAATACTTTTAGCGTGCTCTCTTCGAAGTTCGAACAGACCCTCTTCCTCATTACATTGGACGTTATTTATGAACAGCACTTAAGGTTTTTACTACGAAATGTAAGTACACATTTATCAACCGTTCTTATGTCTTCAGCTCTCCAAACTGAACCTATTTAGCTCATCAATGTTAATCTGCCTCTGATCTATGAGCTCAAATCTGAAGATTTTTTTGGGTTTCACAGACTGCTTTTTCAACTGATCTCTAGATAAACCAACCAGCTCTAAAATTCTACTGAAATTCAAAAAGATTGAATTCTGTCTTGACCTTATGTCAGAAACTGAAACTTTCGAGCATAAATCACCAATGAAATTCTTTGCAAAAACACTCTTGAATATCACACGCCCCAGCATTTAATAAATTTGTGAGTCTTACTTGCATATATGATGAGCAGGTAATCCGAGCGGAAAATCCAATTGACTCAAATTGTAAATTAATTTGATGATTGTGATCTTTAACCTTGCACTCTATCACATTCGATGCGATAGACAGAACATATTTCTAATTTTTGTCTATTCCGATCCAAGTGATATCACCAAAAATTCCACTTTGTAATATTGTTTAACTTGTTTTTGTATTTGGCCTGATAAAATTCACACTAATCACACCAAATTTCGTCAAGGTATTTGTTTTAAAAATAAATTAAATTCGAAAGAGCCCGGAAAACTGTGCGTAGTATTATGTGGAATGAACTGCTTTCAGAAGTGGTTTTTTCCTATCGAAGAAAATCTTTTAAGCCGAACTGTAATTTCAATTAAGTAAAATCTGTACATTCACATCATCCAATTAATTCGTCACATTTATGCATGCTCTATGTCGCTTCTAGTCGGATGTGCATTCACTACATTTTGATTTTTAAATTGGAATTGTTAGTATCCAATGGCCGGCTCTTTTTATTCTGTTCTTCTCTCGAATGATCTTAACCGCTCGAACGACACATTTGTACTAAGTAGTAAATTTGAAATAAATATTTTTTCTGTCCATCCATTTTGTATCATTTGTCATTTCATTCTATGTTACGCACTCGATTAAGTGGAAATGAAAAAAAAAATTAATTCTTGACTGACTGCTCTAAAGCTTAATGTGTATTAAATTAGTGAACAGTCAGTGCCGAGATCTTTTTGTAGTCGTGTTTGACTCAATGTTATCATTATCATGCAATGATAAATGTTTTTTTTTTCCTATATCTTAGATTAGAAAACAAAAGTAAATGAATTGAAATTTTGTAGATAATAGAAATGTGTAATTATTGTACACTTAATACTCTTATGGTTGGTGGTGTATGGTGCCGTTTGTAGGATTGAAAACACATTTTTAGACCCGTTCGAAGTACGAAGGTCTCATGCTATCACTCTTACGTTTGTAACACGTCGATTTCGAATCCCTGATTGATCTCTAGATGTCAAATCAACAATAAAAAAAGTCTGGTCAATCCTCAGGATAACTTGAGTAAAACGAAACTAATCTTGATTAGACGTTTTTCCCTCGATTTATATTTGCCTTCACAAATTCGAGTTAGAAGATGAGCAAAGTCGGTAGAGCCGATCCAGAGATATGGTCGAATTAGTGCTAGGCCTAGTCGCATATATTACCGGCAGTATTGCTCGTACAAGTTCACAGATGGTGCAAATGCAAGGTATTGACTACACCAATTCAGGAACAAATACGCGGATCGAGATTGTATGGTTTCGTGTCAACTGAATAAAGGAAATTTAAGCAGAGCATCTCAGAGTGCGGCAAATGCCATTAAGGGTGAGTTTAAATGGAACGGCTTAAAGTTGCAATGTTGCAGAGCATTTTAAAGATGTATCCGTTATATGAATTAACTACTCGTACGGGTCCCCTTATGTTTTTTTTTTCGTAAATATTGACAAGATTACAATTCTTCATTTGATAACCTTTTGGTTCGACGGCTTAGACACCATTATTATCATGAACCATATTCACTAAGAACAAAACGAACATTCGATTGTAATCTCTCGGTTGCATCGCAAATGTAATTTTGAGTAAACATTTTGTGGATGAATGAGTGATGATAAGCGATGATTATTATTAGAAATACACCAAACGTTACGGTTCTTCGAAGTTGAATCATTTTGAATCATGCGCATATTAAGCACCTCACTCAGCGTTACTCTGCCTTAATTGAATATCATTGAACTATCATAACTACGATTCATTTATAGCACCAAATATAACTCTAAGGCGTATCTAAGAAGTTAATAATATTTGAGCACTCACTCACTGTGCCGAAGAGTTTGCAAACTGACGAGCCTGTAAATGCATTAAACCAATATGTGCAGAGTGCTAAGTGCATTCACAAAGTTGCTGATAGAATCCAATGTGTTTGCACAGGCAGCCGATAAAAGCTGATCATTACGTGCAAACAAATTAGTAAAACAATAAACTTGCAAAGCTGTTTGCAGAACCGGTGTATTACTTTTAGATCTATTTGCATTGCTAATACAGGAAATAGGTAACGTCGTAGCAACGAAAATCTAACTATTTTGGTTCTTTGGAGGCCATTCACAAATTACGCACTTTAGAAATTACGAATTTCAGACCGCCTGCCTTCCTCCCTTGCACGCCAAAATGTATGGTGGAAATTCCAAAGTACGTTCTTGTCCTGCAGAGCGTGCGTGATTTGTGAATGGGCTCTCACTGCATTCACTTACTTCACTTTAATTTGAAGAAAATATTTCTGTAGGTTTGCTTCTTCGTTACTTTTTCACTATAACTACAATGCCTCATCACTGTACGGTCGATATATAGTATGTCTGTGTTGTTTTCCGAAATGGTTAATTGAAGTAAATTAGTTCATTGGCAATGGAACACATTTGTATTGTATTTTTGGATGGAATCTTTGTAACGTACACATCTTTTCCCACATATGAAATGTATATAGATGATTGGCAGTAATAAACAATGCTAAAATGTGTTTCTTGGAATGTTTGTGCATGCTGCTCTCATTTTATATACGCAAACCCTTCGAAATGGAAATGCGATGCTAGTCCTTGCGTGTATATACTAACGACACATGGCAAATTCCACGACCTTGTCCCGTGACTAAAAAACTGGGTCTTGAAATAGCTCGGAATCGGTGAGACTGTTCTTAGAGCAACCTTCATGGAGACTGGTATGCGAGTGATCCTCTTTCGAATGAATCAAACATGCTCTAAGAAAAGATCAATGGATGTCGAGAAATTTTGGTTTAAACATTGTTAGTCACGGGACAAGGTCGTGGATGTGGTATCGTTGTGAGTGAAAACAAAAAATACGTTACAAATGTTCGGAAATTTTTAGTTTGACGAGTGTGTTGTTTGCAGCTCGAGCCGAAGGCCAGGGTTACTACCACACTAGCCAAAATACAAATTTTCGAATGAGTGTGCACAATGTTTTACGAATGTTTGTTTAGTTGAAGCGATTCGAAAACTGAGTTGAAATTTTGAAGTGAAAAATTACTTTATTTTCATGTGTTTGACGGTGGATTCGAACACCCGATCGTTGGGTTGTGAATCCAACGTGCTAGCTCTCTACACCATCAGAGCGGCATAATGTTTTACTAGTTGAGCCTTTCGGAAATGAGTTTTAACACTAGTGTCCAACCACTAGCTTCGTCAAGTTGAGCTTTCACACAAACTTTACGCAATTCGATTCGCATCGCACTCAATATAATTACTGTTTAAAAGAGTGGGGCAGTTGGGGAGAAGGATGCTGGCGTTGAAAAATTTTTGTATATTAGGCTCGGAATCGGTCAGCTGCAGTCAAAAAATGATCACTACATTCAGGTTTCAGTTAAATTCAG
>JANTFA010164349.1:0-10106 GCA_026413405.1 Phytosciara flavipes
AACCCTGAGTCACAGCCGCAGGAAGAGTAGGACATGGACGATTATGGTTCCATTGGACAGCTTGGGTCAAGGACTCCTGGGGCTGAAACTAGAGTCAAATAATTTGATTAAGTATGTGAGAATATGCAGTCTCCGGAAAAATACTGGAAGTCTTGCCTCGGTGAAAATTGACTAGGTCTGGGAACGTCACAGATAAGTCTGAAGAGATACGGTTAGTGTCTTTCGTAACGTAGAAAGTCTCAGCTAAATAAATAAGACTTTAAGCGGACAGGTCCGATTTCCACCTTCCGTGTTTCAAAAGAATGACTCACATCGTCTGTAGCGGCATTTATTCAAGGATAAAAACAGCCTACTTTCGACTATCGAACCTTCCCCACCAGCCACCCAGGCGAAAGTGAGTATGGCATGACAGCGGTTTTGGGCTATACAGGCCACAGGCTCTGCCATACTCGTTTTACGAAGCCAGGTCAGTTTTCAAAGAAATCTCTCACCTTCTTTCTTTGGATTCATTTCATTTAGCATTTTATGCGATAGTTGTGAGATGTCGATCTTTCAGCAAAATTTATATTTATAGACGTCCACCAAAAAGTCGGGATTTTGGAAACCCTTTGTTCACTACTATCGACATTCCTTTGTGAATTTCCAAAATGAGAGAACCTCGCTTTCCTTAAAAATTTTCTTAGAACGAAATTATGTTTTTAGTTCAGCTTAAAAGGTATAAACCATCAACGAATCAGACAAGTTGTGAACCCAAACCTTTTAAGTGCATGCATTTTTGTAGGTCAGGTGAGTCAGGTTACAATAAGCCGTTAAGTTTAAGTGCACAGATGTGTAAATGATGCTAAAAACAAAATATGTCGTGCGCTCAGACATTGGACATCTATCATCTATAGATTCCCTACCCTCTCTAGGTGGACGTCATTTATGGACAGCCCCTAATGTCCTGATAAAGATAACAAAAACTTCTGTGGGACTACTGAAAACGGTTGTTCTTACTATTTGTTCGAAAAAAGAAATTCCAACTCGCACGAAATTGCTATCCAAACTCTGGTCAAAAATCGAGTGTACACAGCGTACGTATTTAATGGATGGGCCCTAAGTCGAAATTGTATTTTAAAAGAGCATGTAAATTTCTTGCTGAAGATTTCTATAAAGACAGTGAAGATTTCTATAAAGACAGTGAAGATTTCTACAAAGACGACAATTTTCCCATAAATCAAAATGAAAAGATCACAGGTGAATTGTGTGCGCATACCTGTAGCCACAACCCCATCCCTTATCGCCATATGACGATCCATAGTGATCAACACTTGAACACAGCAATGATCTTGTAACTCCTGGAGCAGACGAAGACAACGACAAAACACGAGGTGCTACTGATTTTGTGCACGAAGTGCCATCGTCGATTCCGTGTGATTCGGCTGCTCGTAAGCCAACTTGCCGTTCGTAATAGTCGGCGACACTCATTTCTCCCGCATACACTGCCCGTTGCATTTGACTGGATGACTGTTCGCGAAAATTACCTTGATCGTCCATGCCATATTGGGCTCGAAGCATTTCCTATTTTCTCCTTTCGGTGAACAAACAACTATTTCGTATACAACTCGTACATCAACCTTCTATGGCGATGGCTATGTACATAATTTCTATTTCTATTTGAATAAAAACCTAGACTCTTCTACTTCGTTAGATGCTCCAATAAATCGATTTTTTTTCTTCAATATTTAGATTAAACATTTATTTGAAAAACAGTTAAAATGGAATATCATAAGAATGTTTGCAATTTTTGTTTTACACAGGTACATTACATAAATTAGAGTAATTTCTAAAAGTTGCTCGGAACATATACAAATACTGCTAGGGAGTTATCAATGGAGGATTTCATATGCATTCAAAATACAACCGAATCATGAACCAGGCCACAGCACTGTTCCTAGCATGAACACTTCTTATATTGACAGGTGTCAAATTTGGATGCATCAACAACACGAACAACAGCTTAAAATTTTTTGTATTTTAGTGTTTTTTAAATAATGCAACGAAAACGAGTCATATAAGTAACATGAACATCATTCAGCCTAATGGGATTTTTATATTTTCTATGTTCATGCTAGAGGCAGTGCTTTGGATAGTCAATTGTAATAAGTATTTTCGATATAAAATGGCCTGTGACAGTATGGTTTTAACAACAGAACAAAGCTTCTATCATGCGTATTTTCATGCTTTTAGATTACCTATTAGCTGAAAATATTAACGCAAGGGATGGAAAATAAAATCGCTTATTTGTCAGAAGCATGGAAAGTCTTTAATGTGTGTCTCATGCGAAAGTTGAACATTACATCGCAATATGTTACCTGTGGAAATGTCCCATTACATTTTCAGTTCATTTCTTATGACTTTTTATGTCAAATTCAACATTCGCATGTGGCAGACAGTTGATAGTTTCCATAAATCTCTGTTCACTTCAAAATTTGAGTGGTTTTTACAGTAGATTTTTCGTCATTGCTCGCTTGCGTGAGCTTTGACTATTTTATTTGGTTTTCTATTCAATTGTTTGCTTAGTTCATTTAGCATTTTAATGAGAAATTCCCAAGATAATTCCCTAGCTTTTTCGAATGCCACGCAACCAATTAGATTAATAAAATTATTTAAAAAAAAATAGTGCCCGAATTTGTTCATTCATTTTTATTAATATCTAAATAATCGTGCTTCTTTGGTCTGTTAAAAATATACCTTTAATGCGAAGTGAAAGGTATGTTGACACTACAGAACAAGATAAGAGGACGGTATATGCATCATTAATTGAACACACGTAAATTGCTTTACGCGCTTCTGCTCGATAAATGCATTTTTGGGGTTCGTTTTTGCATTTATTTTCGTATTTACTGAACAGAAGCTTCCGAATTGTTGTTCTGACGACTGAGAATACATCCCTCGCCTTCGGCTCTGGATTTAAATCTCCAACTCATCAAAACAACAATTTGGAAGCAGGGACTTAATGCACTAATACCTTTCACTTTGCATTAAAGCATTATAATGGACATGTCTCCTAACATAATCATGAAGTTTGTCTCATATGGAATGGTACCGAACAGAGCTTTGAATATATTAGTTTATATTGGATGCTACGAAAGTAAAACCATTTTTGTGATAAAAGCAAAACTGCAACTGTTTCGATAACTGGCTTTTCGACCTTATTGAAGAGAGTTTGCATATCCGAGCCGAAGGCGAGGTATGTAACTACACTTGTCGAAAAGTCAGTTACCCGAAGCAATTTTTTCAAAGAAACAACTGCGTTTTCTCTTGTCATGAAATTGTTTCCGAATTAATGAAGTAGTAGCATCCAATGTCGTCGGGCTTCATCGGGTGAACAATCCAACGGGCTTCCTGCTAGTTCCATTAGAAAGTTAAAATTCACATGGAAATTTTTGAGAAATTGACTAAATTACATCCACCATGTAATGATTTTGCAAGGGGAATATTGCTATGTAATGTTCAACTTTCGCATGGGGCAGGCAATAAAATGCTTTTTTGTGTTCAAGGTCGATGGACGTGTCAAAATGAGTAAATTTTTTCCTGTTAGTTGTTTGGCGTTGCCTCAAACCATTTCAGAATCTATCTCTACGATGACATTAACGATTCTATAGTCTTTAGGCGTAGCGCAATTACGAGGAGTTCGGATATCGCAAAATTTTTCGCTCATGTAATCATTTACGTGGTCTCTGCTGTAATCATTATCAATGAGTATGTAAGAAGACATGTTCATTAACCTATTCTATTAATGGTGTGTCTTGGATCGGTTAGCTCTTTTTTTGTTCATTCAGAAAATATCACATTACACATTCAGTTGATATACAAACATCGAACAGTGAGACTATTAAAAAGTTTAAAATCGAACACCGTTGATGACCATATCTTAGCGGGCATGCTTAGTGTCTTTGAATCATCCGTACTCGACGTTTCGTTTCTCCACCTATATCGTCCTCTGAAAAAGAATCCATTGATGGTCTACGCAAAATACTTTTTTGATGGTTTGATGGAGCGAATGTTGGTACCGAACACCGTCTAATTAAAGGTGCTGGACGGCCAGCTGGAAAAAGACTTGTCTGAATTTATTACCTCCAATCAACAATCGGTAACAATAAAATACAATAAGGAAAATGAAACGATTGCATAATTTCGAGACGGAGCTGTCTCGTCGTTAACAAAACTTGTACATACCAACAAGATAACCAACAATAAAAGTATGAAAAAAGACGACGGGTAATATTTTTTGGTAAATGAATATTTAATATCAAAATTATTTAGTGTACACGGGAAATTTGCCATAAAATACAAATTGAATAAAACGAATGTGTTTAGTTCGGGTGTTAGTGTTCTGTTGCTCGAATTAAAAATTCAATAATTTTGATATCAATATGTTAAGTTTAGTTTAGTTACAGCAATGCTTTGCATTTAATATCTACTTTTCAATTCCTCATTCCGCTACTTAATTATTTTAAAATTTCTAATAGTTTAATGGGATCGTATATCCCAAAAGTAGTTGACTGGTAAATAAAATTTTCTTAAAAATCACAAGACTTACATCCATAACATATCACTTTAGGTTAGGAATAAGTGTAGGTAAAGGTACAGTTTAAATTTCGTTTAATTAATTTTTTCGATCGTAAAAGACCGTCATATTAGAGTATAAAAAGACACTGTGCTCAAAACACTTCTTGTAATATCCTCCTTTAATATCATTAAGTTCCATTATCTCGTTATGGTACTGTGACTGTCCATAAACGACGCCCTCCTTTTTCAGTGCTGCCAGCAAATTTGAATAATCGATTCCTCGATAGATTTACATTTTATGAAGTCAACTATGTGTTGTACCTCCATATTTTGGGACTATTTGGGCGGTTCGAACACATCGTCGTTCTCACTACACAGGGGCGTGTTGGTTTCGAGCCTTAAAAGTGATAACTTTTAACTCCGCTTCTACCTGACCGATTTGAACAAAATTCAACCTGAACGAAGCTTGGACTTTCCATAATCGATTACCAAAATTTGAGCGTTGCAGGTCTTTTGGAAGGGAAGTTGTAGTCAAGGGACTTCTGTTTTCAAATGCGCCCCTTTGTCGTGAAAACTACCACATATTGGATCTCATGAAATGCAAATCTATAGATTTATTGATGATTCAAATAAGCTGACAGCACTGAAAAAAGTGAACTTCGTTTATGGATAGTATGAAATGTCTTGATGAATTCTGCAGAGTGATTGTCGGTATTGCATTAGCGCCGCTAGAAACATCTATTCCGCTAACCTCGAGTAGCACTGTATTTAAGCGTCAAGTTGTTGAAATTGGTACTTGCTATTTCATCTACTTTCAAAATTTTGAAATTTGGTCTTATTAAGCAAGAACAGTGAACTTTGAAAATCTTATAGTTCCATCAAAATTCATTATTTGTGTACTTATAACGGTCTGGTCTGATGAGCACGTTACATATTCAACTGAGCGCCAAGGAATGTAATCATGAAGCATCACGACTCTCAATTGAATTTTTGTCTGTAGAGTTTTCGGTCAGATTTAGCGATCGCTAATAGAAGCCGCACAAATATCAATTTTTTTAAGTTTCAAATAGTCACTTACGACGCTAACATTTTTAGAAATGAACTTCAGTTTCAATTAGCAATGTAAATACCAGTGGTAAATAACAATGTTCTGCCGTTAGAACCACGGGAATAATTTAAACAAAATTGAATTCTCTTGTCACGCAACTAAAAAACCCTTCCCTTCAAATTCGTCACAATAATTTTTATATCGGTAAAAATGAGTTAACTAGTCTGGCACTTCTTGTCAGAAAAAGTGGCTACGCTTCTTTCTTTGAAGCTTATCTTTACCTCATATGAAAGACCATGAACAAATCTGAAACTAATTTTGTTTCATATGGAAAATCATTCCCTGCCGGAAAGGTCCTTACTTTGAAATTGGGCAAAAATTTTCATACAAGCAAATCGTTACGTAAAATCTGTTCCGATTTCTACATGAAGACCACAAAAACCTTATGGAACAACGAATACCAACAAAAAATGATATCTTGTGAGGGTATATGTTGATCAGGCTGTTAACCTGTCGTAGACGGTATTTTTATCGGATCTAGTACTTTCTTTGATCACAAAATTATTAGAAGTTTCGAATCTTTTACTTCACTTCTTTGAGCATGCATTTTACTTTATAAGACCAGATTAGTCGGAGATTTACTTTTCGCCGTCTTTAATAGATAACAGTTGTGAGATGTGTACCGTGATAAATGGAATGGATTTTAATCAACATATTAGATTGACAAAGGGTGCTGCACTATACACAATAGTCCATCCCAGCTGATACAATCATAATGGTTTAATTACCTTTTAACATCATATAACATAACGAGCCATTGACTCATGTGGCTTTATCGTAACCACCTGAACGATTTCATTATTTAGTTCGCCCATTACCTACAATGAAAGCAGTCGCGTTTGCATTATTTGTTCTAAACTTTTTCATATCTGAGTCCCTAGAAAATGCTCAACACAAAAAGAACAATTACGAGACTCTTCTTCTCAACGATATGTTAAGAAATTACGACAAACGAAGCCGTCCTATCGAAGATATCCATTCATCACTGACGCTTAATTTCAGCCTTTTATTGGATCGTATTCTACAAGTGGACGAAAAACATCAAGTCATCACCACGGACTCACAGCGGATTTTATTTTGGAAAGATGAATACTTAAAATGGAATCCGCAAGATTATGGCAACATTACACAAGTACTGAAATCCTTATGTTGAACATTGATAATTTTACCTTGTGCCTTGCCCAGAAATAATGTATTCTTTAGCATCGTATTCAGACTAGTTTTGTCTGAGGGCCACCCGCATTGACAGCTATTGCGATGTAGATCTTGAAAACGGATAGTCTTTCGTTATTCGATAATGATGGCTAATGTAATCATTTGGCTTTTAGACAGTTTTTTTTCCTGTGTAGCTCAAGTCTACAAAATATTCTACGTTTCTGAATGGCAAAACCGCAAGAAATTAACGAAACTTCTCTCGCCACGTAAATAAGAATGAGAGATAGAAAATGGAAAAAGTTTACGACCGGCTTCAACTCGTACCAGTGGTTCTTGCCTAAACAAAAAAATTTCGTTTCAGATATCCATTATTCGTAGTCAAATTTGGACACCCGACATTCAACTGTATAATCTGGCGGACCATGACATTCCCGTTGTTCAGAGCCACACTAGAAATATTCTGGACAATGATGGAACAATCACAGAGGTGGTGCCGATGCTGCTCAAATCAATATGTAAGATCGATATGACATGGTTTCCTTTCGATGAGCAGACATGCTGGCTGACATTCGGAAGCTGGAGCTTCATTGCAACAAAGCTGAAGTTGGAAATAATTGACAGTACATTTGTTTACGCTAACGGATTGGTAAGTGTAACGAATTTCCTTTTTCTATTCAAAACGCTGCCAACTGAAAGAGGCGGAAATTGTAGCCCGGCAATGGAGAATGGCAAGTGTTGGGAATAAAGGCTGAAAAAGATTTCGAACTCAATCCTTTTCGAGCGGGTGAATTTTATGCCGTCATTAATTATGAGATTCATTTAAAAAGGCGAGCGGGATACTACTTTTTCAATTTACTCATTCCGTCTGGCTTGATTGGATTTCTTGCAATTCTGGGCTTCACTTTACCACCAGAATCGGGTGAAAAGCTACCACTCGGCGCCACCATACTTTTTTCTCTCATTGCATTTCTCAATATGATCAGCGAGTCGATGCCAGCTAATTCAGATGCTGTACCGCTATTAGGTATGTCGTCATTTATGATACAAAGCGATCGTTCATTACGATCACGGGAAATTAAATTATCTTTAAACAGGAACTTACTTCAACTGTATCATGTTCTCGATTGCTTTGTCCGTTGTTTCCACAATCGTCGTCAATATCAATATGAAAGCCATTAATCCCAAGGATATACAAGGGCGATCAAAGAAACTGTTTTTGTACTGGTTACCGAAGCTACTTTGCATGGAAAAACCTTCATATATCGAAGAGAATGATCCCGTCCCAGCAAAGATTACAGACGCTAGTTCAATGTGTGATGTTTCTTTGGATGTAGCACGGAAACAACAGTGGATATTTATTGCAGCCGTTGTCGATAGATTATGCCTAGTATGTTCGCTACTGTTCACATTCATCTCTGTAGCCATTTTTCTCGCTAATGCATTTTGAGATGATTGAATCTTCATTGATGGTTTCGTTCAACATTCCCAGTGAAGGGGCATGGACGTATGTGGTGAAATTAACTTCAACGGACTTCTGTGTGTTTTATAATCTTTAGGTGTTGGATAAAATGTGAAAGCGAAATTTGAATCCAAAATCTTAACATTATCGGGGCGATATTCTCGCCCCTAGTAATAGAATATTCCGTATGTCTCAAGATTGTCATGTCTGTAACGCACTTGCACAATATAAATCAATTTGAAATAAAAATTAAATTGAATTATGTTTAGTTGTAGTCAGTTTACTCGTGAAACAGAAATTTAAAGAGGGATTGTCGGTGAACAATACGCTCTGGAATTACCTAAACGTTCAAAATTGGTTTTTCATCTACGGTTCTGGCAAAAAAATTAGTTTTTACGTCTGAGGCCGAGAACAATTAGCATTATATGGCTCATTCCATAGTTGCCCGTGTTAGATCTTCGATTTTGCATCTTTCTCAATCAACGTTGCATAAGTTTGGAAATTTGATATTGAAATGAGTGGCAAAATGGCGATATTTCTACGCTAGCTGAAGAAAACTGATTTTCGACAAGCCGCTTTGATTTCAGACATATTACGAACTCACACAATTCATTTGTATGAAAACACAAGTCCATGACCAATCGGATTAAAGTAAAAGAGTTAAATATCTTGAAATAAAATAATGCGGAAATTTGAATCAACGCAAGAGTCAAGAAAAGTCACAAGTCATTTGGAAGTCATCCAAAAATGGTCTTAAGTCATTAAAACCGGATTGAGTGGCCGAGTGAATACCGGACTGGCTGGTAAAAGCCCATTCAAAAGGCCCATAAATTAAATATTTTCATCCAAAAATCGAAAAGGCCCATCGAGAATCTCCCGAATCCACCATATGGCCAGCCCGGGACTGATGGTAAGTCAGAAAAAGTCATTGTTTGTCATTCAAATATATAAGAAATGAAAAGTACATTTGGATGTATTGTATTGGTCTTCGACAGCTTCGTCACCTCTCTGTCTGCTAGCTATCTAAATCGGCTTAAACTTGACGTTTGAGGGTCTTCAAAATAGACGTTTGTAAAATGACATTGAGTTCATAATCCTCAACGACTTAGCGACCTTTTCGGTAAAACTTCTAATTTCCAAACATTCTGTGGACTGCCTAAAAACTCACGTTAAATAAAGAAATTAAAAGTCATTGAAGGTCATTTGGCTCCGGAAATCATTTTAAAAGTCACGAAAAGTCAAAGTCAAAGTCACATCTCGCAAAATGTAATTCACAAGTGCTAAGGAATGAGCACGTTTGATTCATTCGAAATCGGTTCAGTAGTATACCAGGCTTTATACGAAGATTGCTCTATGAAAAGTCGCACTAATTCCGAGCTATGAGCAAGACCCAAATTCGTATATCACGGGACAGGTCATGGAACTAGCCATATATACAATGCACATTGTTACCCAACAGATTTGTTTGGACAAATTGTAATCACTGTTAAAGGTGTGGCACGCTGATGGTCTTCATTGTACATTGTTGGTTTATAAACTGTCCCTCGCCAAGCTTATAGACACAATGAGAAAATTAAACGAGTGAGTGTGTACAATTTCCCCATTCCTAACTATTGAAACGTTTTAAACGTAAGCCTCTACTTTGTATTAATCCAATTTAACATCATTGTCATGTTAGCGATACAAATTGGACACACTCACGCGTTCATTTTTCTCCTTTCGTCTTGAAGCTCTAAAGAGACGAGTAAAGTTGTTAAACTAGGTGGTATCGCCGTAGCATCAACAAAAATCATAATAATCGATGTGCCGTTTGCTGTATGAAATGCGGTC